>JASAOO010003437.1:0-61354 GCA_030849075.1 Zelonia costaricensis | reverse complement strand
CAGCACCGAGGGTGGGGGGAAGGGTGAAGTGTCGTGCACCGGAGTCGGAGTTCCTTGGCTGTGTGAACGTGTGTGGGGGGCGTATCGGGCCGGAGCGCGTGGGGACGCAACAAGTGCAGACAATAGAAGAGCTCGTCTCCAGTGTGAGCGAGGGAGCCGGCGCGCTGAGGCCCTCACCTGTTTTCTTTTCTACAAGGGGGGGGGGGACGAGACTAATCTCGCGGAGGCCGAAGGGGAGCAGGGCCGTGCACGGGCGTGCGCGCGAGTTTGCTGATGACGGCGGAGAGGAGGCGAAGAAAAGGAGAAAGGGGGAAGGGGAGAACGCTGCCACGGCCAAAAGACTAAGAGGGGTATGGGGGTGGGGAGGCGTGAGGTATTGAGCTCGGTGAAAAAGCGATTGAACTACTCGACACGAACGGTGCGCTGCGTTGTTGGTACAAGTTACCGCAAGAGGGGGGCACGGGGTGAGGGACTGGCAACGAGGAAGCGAAAGAGGGTCGATGGAGGCGGGGAACACACACAGTCAGCGTTCTGCATGCGGCAAATAGGAGATGTGTGACGGGGGTGGAGAGCGAGCGATAGAGAGAGAGAGGGAGAGACAACGAGTGGAGGATAAAAGAATGGTGAGATGATCGTGATGAGCGGAAGTGAAGGAGCGTCACCAGACGTCCTCTGCGCGACGACACGCACTCATACGTTGTTGAAGCATCCTTTGATACCCATATGCGAGAAAGGCGTAGTGAAAGCAGGACGCGCGATGCAGCGCAGGCGAGTAAGCACGCATCACTTGACGTAGAGTCGCGTGTCACGTAGTGGACCAACTTCTGTTTCGCGAGCGGTTCTTTTTTTTGTTTTCCTGGCTTTTAGACTTATCTCTCTTTTCAGCTTACGTGCTTCATTCAACGGAGAACAGGGAGGGGGGGCAACCAGAGACACCAACACACCAAAGAGTCCTCATCGAAGCGCATACACACGCAACAGCGTGCGCAGGCACACATCGGCCTCTCCACCTGCGCACACACACGCAGGACAACACATAAACGCGAAGCGTTGAACATGGCCAGTGAGGGAGGGAGAAGGCAAGCAGAGGCGGATCTGCTGCGACGAGAGACGGAGGCAAAAAGCGGGAGCGGTGAGCCGATGTGAGCCGGCGACAGCGGGCGGGGGTGGGCGGGCGGGGCGGGGGGGGGAACGGGGGACTCCAAGAGAAGTACCGTCGTGATACCCGCCCCGCACACTCTCATCGCGAGTGCCCGGAGGCTCTGCAACACGTGGGTGGGAATTACAACACAGGACATAAAACAACAAAGACAAAACAGAACACCATCAGCGAGCAGCGCGACGGGACGACACACACACACACAATAAAGGAAAGGGAAGCGAGTGGGGGAGGCGATGTACAACACGTCCCACGGCTGGTCAGGGGTAAGTCGAGGAGAGGAGCGGCGAAGAGAGAAAACAAAAAGAAGCAGGAAAAAAAAAACAGAGCATCAGCACACGCACACACGCGAGAAGCAGCACACACGAAAGCACAACACAGCACGCAGATGCGCACACACAAAAAGAAGAAAAAAAGGGGACACACGCGACCGAGAGAGGTGCCTCGACCGAGACGTCCCACACGCAGCGATCGAATGTCATGGCGCCCCGATCGAGTCATCCGTCACAACACCAACACGCAGCGTGGCGGGCGAAAAAGGAAAGGTGCAGTGGCGGCGCGAGAAGAGCCCCCTGCATGGGGCAGAGCAGCGCTGCCACAAAGGCTGGTCGCGCAGAGGCAGGACAGGAGCATGGGGTGCGTTGGGTGCGTAGGGGGTGCGCGCCCCTGAATAGCCGTGGCTGGCAGTGTGGATCTCAGTTTTCGGTGCCGCCTCCCCTCACCCCCTCCCCTGCGTTCCGCCCCCCTCCGCCGCTGGCCAGGCCTATAGACTGTTGTGCAGGCGCTTCTTCTCACTGGCGAGGAAGCGCACCGCGGTGATGGCGCACTCCAGCTCGTTGTCGCGACTCAGCACCGTCGCCTCCCCTTCCTCCCCACCCAGCAGTGTCATCGCCGCCGCCGCCGCTGCCGCAGCCCCAGCACTACTCACCACGCTCGTCGCGCGTGCCGGGTGCGGCTCCTTCGTTGAGTCGTGCCTCGCCTGAACAAAAAGAAAGCGGTCGAGCATGTCGAGCTCCAGCGCGTGGACGGCGTCGGTGTGTGCCGTCTTGAAGCACACCACCCGGCGCCGCCACCGCGGCTCGCACTGCCGCCAGTTGTTCGCGTTCTCCTCCTCGCGCTCCGCCCCACCCGGTCCGCTCGGTGTGCCCAACGCAGGGCTCGACGCGGACGCCGGCGACGACGGTGCCCCCGGAGTGGATGCCACAGTGGCGCCGTCGACCGCCAGGGCACCGGCCACCTGTGCTGCCGTGCCGCCCTCACGCCCCACGACGCCGCGGTACACCGTCGTCGTCACGATGCCGGCGGTGCTGCCCGACGGACCCGACACGAGCACCACATCGTGCTGCTGCAGTTGGTGGTGGCTTGGCTCGCCGGCGTGGCCACCGCCGAGGTCGCTGCCGTTCACAGGCGCCACCTCCCCGCGCCGCTCCGGCACCGCAGACGCCATCGTGGCCGCCACCGCCGCCGCCGCAATCGATCGCCATCGCGCCGCGCCGCCCACGGCGGGGGTTCCGTCGTGTACGTGTGAAGGCGGCAACAACAGTGCCAGCTCAGTGCCGCCTGCGATGGCTGGAGACGCAGAAGCGGAGCCGCTGGAGCGCCACTGCAGGGACGGCGTTGACCCCGGCGCGGCCGCCGCGGCTGCGATCGCGTTCGAGGCCGACGCCGTCAGCGCGGGCGACACCGGTGCGCGCAGCACGAGGACCTGTAGACAGCGCAGGCACCGCAGGAGCTCCGCCAGCGCGCAGGCCGCCACCTGAAACGTCTCGCACCGGTCCTCGTCGTAGAACTCGTGGATCGCCGCCGCGGGTGCCGGCTGAGCAAGGGGCGGTGGGCAGGGGGTCATGCGCACGACGACCCTGCTGGACGGCGAGGTAGGCTGACTGGACGAGGTCGCGGACGACGTGGATGTCGGCCCGGCACTCCGCCCGCTCTGCGCGCCGCGGATCCCCGTCACAGCGACGGCGGCGGCGGCGCCCGTGGCGGCCGCGGTGGACGTGGGTTTCGGCGTGGTACTCTGCCACCGCGTCCCGTTCACGAGACCGGCCAGGGTCAGCGGGAGGTCCATGGTCACAATGTGGAAGCCGAAAACCAGGCTTGCCGACTCCGCCGCCAGTGTCGTCGCCGTGAGCTGCCCAAGCGTGTAGGGGCGAGTGGCGGCGCCCTCGTTGCCGACGCTGGTGCAGCGACTCTCGTCCGTGCCGCGTGCGCGCGTGTCGGTCGCGTACGCCAGCGCCGCCGCAGCGGCCACCGCGGACGTTGTCGTCCACAGCTGGCCGGTAGCGCCGACCAGCTGCGTGGCTGCGCAGAGGAGGCGGAGTGTCTCCTTCACAAGGGTGGTGTTGTCAGGGCCGAGGTAGCGCAGCTCCTGCGCCGTGCCACTCCACACGCGACAGTCGATGATGTTCGCGACGAAGCGCTGCGTCATGCGGATTGCCTCGGCGGCCCGCTCCACCGCGTTGCGGAGGGGTATGCCTGCCGCCACGGTAGCCGCCACACCGGCGAAGGAGGCGGTGGAGCCGAGCACGGCGGCGTGCTGGGTTGCGGCGACGGCCTCCGTGACGATGTCCACGAGCAGCGCGAGCACCTCGAGCCGCAGCGGCAGTGAGACCTCGGCCGACTGCCCCGCGCATCGCCGCTGCATGCGCGAGAGCAGTGTGACTAGCAGACTCTCCCGCACGGCGCTGCCACCCCACACCGTCGCCGTGCCCGCCACCGGCGGCTGCGGGGTGGGCTGGCGCACGAGCGCGTGCAGGGCGACCTCTGCAGCCGCCTCGCGGGGCGGCAACAGTCGGAGCAGTGGGGAGGGGGGTGCGAGCACGATTGCGTGATCTAGAAACGTGCGCAGGGTGAACATGCAGAGCCGCGGGAGGGAGCAGCCGACGAGCTCGGCCGCGGTGCCGACGCTGGCCAGCACATCCAGCACGCGGGAGTCGGTGATGCACTGCCGCCACGTCTCGCGACGGTCTGCCGCAGCAGTCGAAGCGGCGGCGCGGCTGCCCACGCCAGCCCCCATCGACGCGAACAACACACGCAGGGTGAGTAGCACCCGGCTCAGCGCCTTCAGCTCCGCCGGGGTCGCAGGGCGGGACGAGCTGCGGGTGTACGTGCAGCGGCGCAGGCAGTTCGCGCAGGCCGTGAGGTGCGTGAAGAGGGCCTCCGTGAAGGCCATGTAGGTGCCGACGGACGGCACCACCGCGGCCGCCGCAGCGGTGGGCCTCCACGAGTTCGCCTCCACACTGCCCACGGCGGCCCAGCTCACCGCCTCCGCCAGCGCACCCAGCAGCTCCATCGCCGTGCACTGCGCGTCGGACAAGATTGCGAGGGAGAGGGTGCCGGGGGTGCCAAACAAAAAGCTGCTATAGCCCCACACGGGCACGCTGTACCGGCCGGCCCCTGACGCGACCCTGCTACTGCTGCTACCGGACGACGGGCCCGAGGAGGAGGGCGAGGGCGGAGAAGCGGTGCCGCACAGCAGGCCGGGGATCTGCGTGGCGTCGGTGGCCAGGCACCGCCAGATGTGCGCAATCACACCGTTCTCGAGCAGGAACGTGACGATGTGGAGGAGGGCCTGCGTGGTGCGTTGGGGCCGCCTGCGTGCGGCGGCACCGACGCTGCCGCTGTTGCTGGGGCCAGCTTTGGCGTGCTGCAGGACGTGCATGAGCATCTGCAGCGCCCGCCTCGTGTAGTTGGCGTGCGTCACCTCCCACCCCTCCGCATCCCAGCCGAGGAAGGTCGTGAAGGCCTGAAGGAAGGCACGCAGCGCCGCGGGGACGCACGGCAAGGATGGCGGCTGTATTGACGGCGTTGCGAGCGCCGACAGGGTGGCACCGGTGGCCTGCGGCACGCCGCCTGCTGGCCAAGAACCGAACGGCGCATCGTGTGGCTCGCGGAAGAGCACCGCAGCAGTGACTACCGGGGCCGCAGCGGAGGAGTAGGAGGAGGTGGAGTCCGGTAGCACCAGCGTCTCCGGCGACTGCGCCGTGAGAGTCTCCCAAAACGCGAAGACGCGTTCCAGAATGGCGAGGACGCGCTGCTGCAGCGCGAAGCTGGGGCACTCCAGCATGCCGCGCAGCACCCCGAGCACGTCAGCGTCCACCAGCGTCGTCATGGAGGTCAGCGTGCGTGCCGATGCGCTGGTCAGGTCCGTCAGCAGTGCGAGGGCGTCGCTCGTGAGGCGGGGGTGCGACGGGTGCCGCCAGCGCAGCAGGGTCGCCGAGCTCGCGAGCGTTGGCGCCGCTGGTGTTGCCGCCGCGGCCGCCGATGGTGACGCAGCGCCACCGCTGGTGGATGTGCGGGGCCGCGGCACGTAAAGGCTGCCCTTGCTGCACACGCTCAGCGCCTGCGGCGCGGCGGGCGACGCTGTTGTCGCGCTGCTCGGGACGCAGTGGTGGTGGCGGTGGTGCTGGTGCGTGTGGTGCCTCTGTTGGTGTTGGGTTTGGCAGCTTGCGTGGCTGGTTGAGAGCGGGCCAGAGGCGGCGGGCAGGGGGGTGGCGATGGTTGCCGCGACGCTCGACACCCGCACCGGCGCGTCTGCCGCCTCCGAGAGCGACGGCGCCAACGTCGTTTCACCGCCGCCCGTTGCAGCGGTACCAGCTGCCGCAGCACTCGCAGCAGCCGTTGCGGTGGCGATGGAGATGGTGTGTGTGTTGGTGGTAGACCGTGCCACTGCGGCTGACCGCGTGCGTGCCAGTGATGTCGCTGCGTCGCCGAGTGCCGACGCCGTCTCTGCGTCCGTCATGCCGTTGAAGGTCGCGTCGGCGGAAGGCACGGATCGCTCCAGCATGGCACTGCATCGATCAGTGCCCCGACCCCGGTGGTGCCCGCTGTCTGTGTCGTCCGGGTTGCTGCACCCCTCGTCCGGCACCAGAGGTGGGGCGTGCGGGAACTCCAGCGCGTGGAAGCCTGCACCGCCGCCGTCGCAGGCCTGCGGCGCTCCCGTCACGGACTCGCCCGACGTCGCCGCCGGCTGCGCGGTGACGATTGCTGCGGCCCCGGCGGCAGCGGGTGGGTTCGGGTTCAGCACCGGCGAGCCACACGGCGTGGGGTCCGTGGAGTAGGGCTGGTGGGCACCCGTGAAGACGCCGGCGGTCGTCAAAGGCGGCGGCGTCGTCGCGGAGGCCGACGCCGCCGGGTCAGCTGTGGCTGATGTCGCTGCTGCTGCTATTGCTGCTGCTATTGCTGCTGCTGCGGTGGCGCCAGGTGGGGCAGGATCGGTTGATGAAGGAGCCGTGCCGGTCGCACCGTCTGGTGCTGCAGCCTCCGCGACGGGGTCCGCCAGCGCCGACTCTCCCTCCAGCAGCGCGCGCTCCAGGACGCTCACCACCGCCGCCCACGCCGGCAGCGGAAGCGCCGCGGGGCCGCCGCCGCTGTTGCCTGCGCACATCCACCCGCTTGTCACGGTGCGGTACTCGACGGCGTGCCGCAGGAAGGTCATGGCGCAGTTGTACAGCTCCAGCGGGCTCTGCGCCTGCCGCGTTCCATCGAGCAGGCCCTTTCCGCGACCGCCGGCCGCCACGTACGGCGCGCCGCTCTGCCGCGTTGCCGCCCCGCCACTCACGCCGCCGTTGGCCACGGCGGCCGGCGTGCGTGCCAGTGCACTGCCGTGACGCAGGCAGTCGTACAGCAGCATGTGCGAGAAGCCCGAGGCGGGGTGGATCTCCTCCAGAACCGGGATGGATGCCTGCAGCTGCGCCGCGACGGCACACAGCACATCATCCGCGGTGAGCTGGGCGGCGAGGGCGGCGGACCGCTCGAGCCTCTCGGAGCTCCTGTCCCCACGGCCTTTTGTCGGTAGGCCGGTGGCGTGCGGTCCCTGGTGGTCGGCGTAGGAGGCGGCCAGCAGCCGCTCCAGCACCTGCAGCGCCCCGAGGCGGGCGGCCACCCCACACGCGTACAGCTCCGACGCGTCGGTGGCGGGCGTGAGGGCGGCGTGCAGGAAGCCGAGAAGCGCGTCAGTGCGGCGCAGCAGGCTCAGCCAGGGACTGTCGCAGGGGTGCGCGCCGTCATCTCCATCACCTCCAGCAGCTGCTGCTGTGTGCGCTCCCGCGCCCTCTGCTTGATCGCTGCAGGCGTGCTCGACGGCCCACAGCAGCAGATCGAGGCTGCGGCCCATCGCAGACCGCGCCGACATCGTGGACGGGGAGAGGGAGTCCACGGTGCGGAGGGGACCGCCGAGGTTAGCCTCATCGGCGCAGACACACGCTGCATTCAAGCGGCAGAGGACGCACAGGAACGGCTGCGTCGCGGAGTCGTTGCCCTCGACGCAAACCTCGCCTGTCGTTGCCACCTCGCGCGGCGCGAGAAGCGCGTCCAGCACGGCGTGGAAGACCACCACCGGTACGCCAGCAGCGCCATCGAGCCAGCCAGCCGCCCCCTCCTCCGTCACCGCCCCGGAGGGTGCGGCGAGGGCGCAGTGGAGGGTGCGGGCGGTGCTGGTGACGCGCCCCAGCACGGCCGGCAGCGCTGCCTTGTGACACGCGCCGTGATCATCTCCGCTCGTCAGCTCTATAGAATCGCGCGCCTCCGCATCCGCGTGCGCACGAGCCGTCTCCGCCGCCGCCAGCTGAAATGACTCCAGGGCGGTGTGCAGCTCGCTGCTGCGTGTCACATTGCCGCCACACAGGTCGCGGCGGCGGACGGGGGTGCGCGTGGAGACGGCGTGGAACCGCGTAGCCGCACGCGCCGCGCCACGACCGCTCTCTGTGGAGGATGCGTGCTGCATATGCACCCAGTTGTTTCTTCAGAGTCACAGGAGGGGGGCAGCGGGGTGCGTGACAGATGGGTACACAGGGACCCGCTCGCGTGCAGGCGATACTGGAGAAGAGAACGCAGGGCGGGCGGAGGGTGTTGGTGAGCTCGAGTCGCAGCGGCAGTGCGCCTCAAATGCCACACACGAACACACACACACACACACGAACACACAGAGAAAAGGAAGAGCAGACCAAGAACCAGCAAAGCTTCACCGCAACACTACAGGAAAGAACAAAAGAAAGTGGTGGGAGTGCGTACGTTTGTCGCAACGCACTCAACGTAGGTCGGCGCCTTTTTCTTCTCTTTTCTTTAAAGGTTCTTAACTTGTGCGGAGGCAAAGGGCGGATTCCTCCGCTGTGGTGGTGTTCGCCCTCTGTGTGTTCCTCTCGACTCTGCGCCCCCCACCCTTTTTCTGAAGGGTGCGTCTCGCGCTCCCCCACACCAGCAAGGACACAACAAAAGAAAACAGCCCAGCACGGGGGAGCCCCTCAGGTAACGGAAGAGTGACGCAGGAGTGCAGGGCGGCTGATGGCGTCTTCTATTCTCCGTACCTGAGTATAGACAGAGAGACAGTCGTAGGAGCAGCCCCGGCGATGCGACGTGTACGTGAGGGGAGGCGGGGGGCAAGTGGGGAGGCGAAGCCGCGCAGGACGCGAGAGGCGAGAAGATAAAAAAAGGGAAGTGGGGGTGCGTGGGATCTAGCCGGAGACGCACGAGTGAGCGGAGAGGCAGCAGCGGGAAGAGGACGGGGCGTGAGAAGAAAAAAGAACACAAAAGAGTCCTCGATGCACACACGCACGGAAGTGAGGATGGCGCGAAGGGGTAAAGTCGAAACGGAGCAGTACAGGGATGTCAAGGGGTAGCAGCGTGAGAGAGCGGGCGAAGAAGGACAATCTTAGCGGACAGCAGAGGGGGAAGGGGGAGGGAGCGAACCCGCCAGGGGACCCGAAGGCACCTGCACGCTGACAGCCGAGCGTAGTGCGGGGTGCGTAGTACAAGACGGCAATCGAAATCACAAGAACGCAACAACGGCAAAAACAAAAAAGGGGGCACACGCACGTGCAGCAGGTGAAATCGAGGACTCGAGTGCGGACGTAGACTGCTCGAGCAGATACAGGCAATCGATGTGAAGTCAGAGAGGAACACACAAGAACCAGCACACCCCTCCTCAAGGTACAGAGAAGAAGACGAAGAGGCGAGCAGACGTCAATGCAGCTCACACGTCTCCACGGGCGCTCTCGTCCACGCACGCGGTGAAGAGGCACGCGGAGTGGGTGGAAGAGTTTGCGGGGAGAGCGGGACAAGACGCAGTACACCACAGCACAGCCACAGAGAAGAGAATCGGTGCACCTCGCAAGAGTGCCCGAGTACCGAGAAAGCAATAGGAGGAGGGAGGGGAGGTCAGACAGAGAGACAAGGGGGGTCTACGGCAGCCTCTATACCAGAGAGCGAGGCACTGTGGGTGAGAGCAGGTCAGAGAAGGGGTGGGGGGTCGCGATCATACTCAAGGCAGAAAAAAAAAAACGAAAAGCGAGGCTGGACAGACAGAGAGGGACACGAGCACGGACGGAGGCGAGAAGAGGCCCAGCACGCTCACACAGACACAGAGAGTGAAAGAAACAGAAATCGAGCACAGCAGCGCGTCGGGCAAAAACGCGTGAAGACAGCGGATAAAGAGAAAAACGACACTGATGAGCAAACCCAAACAAACAAACAAAAAAGAAGGCGGCCAGGGGGGAAGGGCTGAGCCGACCACGCGCCTCGGTCAAGACCCCCACCTCGTCGTTTCCCTACGCGTCTCTTCGAAGGCTTCCGCGGCGAAGCAGCGCGCAGCAGGTTCAGTGACAGAACAATAAGCTTTACACGACAACTCGCTGCAGGCCCCCAACGTCAGCCCAACGCGAGCAAAAGAAAAAAAAAGAGAAAACAGGTGGAAGACACTACGGCGGCGGGGAATTTAGGAAGCTGCGACCGATCCCGACACGAGCACAAAACGCAGGCGAACACCGTGAGATCCCGTCGCGGAACCAAGTGGAAAACACACAAGAGAGAGAGAAAGACACCAGGCCAACGCAAACGCAAACAGAAGAAGAAAAAAAGGAAGGAAGTGAAGAAAATGAGCGCAATAAACAGAGCTGCAGCGACAAGCAACGGGGCAGAGTGAGGGCACGTCCAGTGACGGTGCGGAGCGGGTATAGCGGTCCGACCGCAGCCTCACCTGTCCGAGGGGAGAGTGATCGAGGGTATGACGCTGCAGCGCGAAAACGTGAGCGGGTGGGGCCAGAGAGCGAAGGGATGGAGCTGGTGGGAAGGGGAGGATAGCAGAGGGATACACGGAGTGCAGGTTTGGAAAAAAAAGATGAAGAAGCCCGTGCACGTGAGAGGACGTCGGTGTGTTCGCGCACACCACGACTTGCCTGGTCACCGCGCTCACACACACACACACACACACACACACACACAGATCAGCACACCGTAGTGGCAGGAGGAGTGGGCAGGGCGAGGGGGGAGAGAAAAGAGAAGGGAGATGGGAAGGGCCAGGTATTGTCCCGCTGTCAGGCAGTACAGATGGTGGGGAGGGGGGGGGGTGATGTGAGAGTGAGGAGGGAGAGGGAGGCAGATTGAAAAGCGAGAAGAGAGGCGGGGTAGGGCGTTAAGGGTCGGCGACGCTGGCGCAGGGAAGTGCCAACAATAACACAAACGCCCGTTGAGCGTAAGCGGGGGGGAGGGGAAGAGAAACGAGAAGAAGCGACGTTGCACAACAACACGGCGAGGAGAGGAGGGTGGAAGGAGTGAGTGAGGGGGGCAGGGTGGCAGGGGAAGGCGGCGAAACGAAGAGAGGAGACGAAGACCTGGAAAAATAGAAGAAGAGCTGGGGGAGGGGCGCTGTCGCCTCGGTGTCTACTACTGCTACAATTACGTCGCACGCTCGATGGTCGCGCTCTAGGTTTTCTGTTTGTTTCTTGGTCACACGAGTGACGTGCTACCGTGTGTCTGAGTGCGTATGCACTGGACAGCGCACCGGGGTCGTGCGTCGCTGCGGTTTTTTTTTATTCAAACGTGCGTGGGTGTACCCGTGTGGGTGATACAGCGTTGCTGTTTTCGCCTTTGTCGGCTCCGCACCCACAAACAAAAAAGAAAGTAGTGGGTGGTCGTATCAAACAGTGGGGGAATGCGGCGGTTCACGTTCCTTTGACACAGTGGAGCGGGAACAGGCGAGGCACGGAGGAGGGCGTAGCAGAAAACGAGAGAAAAAAAGAAGCAGGAAACACTGTAGAGGAGCAGGGCGCAGAGCGGAGGTTGGGAATGTGGTGTGTATGTGTTCGTGTTTGTGTTTGTGAAGAGATGGGAGGAGTGAGGGGGGGGGATAGCTGACACGGCGCTGATCAGACTCGTGGTAGAGGGAGGGGTGGCGCCGGGTCGTGGACACAGAAAAGGAGGAGAAAAAGGAAGGTAGTACGAAGTGCTTTGGCTGAAGCGATGTGAGGGTGTGAAAGAGTTCTAGGTGCAGGCAGTGACATGCACGCTTGCAAGCTCGCAAAGACACACACACACTCACGGATGGACTAGGTCTGAGAGAAGGTGGGGCGTGGGTGCAGCGAGATGTAGGCGGGGCAGGTATGGGAGATGGATGACGAGGTGCGAGGAGAGACGAAGAGGAGAGAAGCGACGAGTAGACCTCCGAGGATGGGCAGCCACACTGCATGGGGCGATGAAGTGGCAGAGGTGCGGGGGTGGGCGAGGCAGGGGGGTGAGGGGAGGGGGGGGGAAGAAGAGGAGCGGTATGCAAACGCGCACACGCACAGGCCGGAAGTGCGACCTTCCTTCCCCTCCCAGTGTAGTGTAGTCGACGTGGTCCGTTACGGCTGGAGCAACTCGAAAAGGCCTGTGCCGCATCCATGAAGTGCGGCCGCTATGTTCGTCCATTCCCCGCTTTTTTTTTTCTTCTTTCTTGCTGCTTTGCGAAGACCCTGTGTGCGTGGCAACGGCAGGCTGATGCAGTGTGCCGACCGCTGCGGTGCCGAGTCCGTTCGTGCACGTCGCTTCTTCTCCGCTGCCCAGCCACTTCAGCGTGATGTCTGAGGCATCACGGAAAGGGGGTGAAGAAAGGACTCGCACAGGCACACACACAAACGCGGCGACTGGGAAGCGTGGAGACGGCGGGAGGAGAGCGAAAAGGAAAGCCCCGGGGTGGAGAAACACGAACACGCTTGCCGCCACCGCACTTTGTGCGCCGTTCTTCACCCCAGCAGCAAAGCCTACCGGGAACGCGTGAAGACCTCCACGGACGGCGTGCGCCGCGGCGTGGGCGGGGAAACTAGCGGCGAAAACAAACCGGTGATGCGGGAGCTCGCCACCTTGACGCTTAGATTCATCACCGACAGCACACAAACACGCACACACACACACGCGCCCGTTTACAAACACTTGCACACATACACACATGGGTCAGAAAGATGATGGAGAATACACGTGCGGGGTGCACGCAGGACGGCAATGACAAGCGACGAAGACAGAGAGAGCGAAAGGGAAGGAGAAAGTGCGGAAGACGGGAAAGACGGTGAAGACGGGGTGGAGGGAAGGGGGCGAGATGTGGGCCCCCACGGACCCTCTCGAGACACACACAGACGCTGCTTGAGTAACAGAGCACCACCAAACGCCACACACGTCAAGTAGAGAAGGGCGTACCGTTCACATTGAGGAAACGAGAAAGCGCTCCTCGACATGTACGCCACACCTGCCTCGCCTTTGAGTTATGGCATCTACTTCTTCTCTTACACCTCTGCATGTGGATCGACGACGACCTGCGAAGGGGGTTGTGGGACATGATGACACGCACACACGCGCGCGCAGGCGCCACACAGAACTGCTCGCCCCGCACCACAGGCAGACACAGGTACGCAGCCATCAGCGCACAAAGTGGAATGCCTGCCGACCTTGATGTGAGAGAGAGAGAGAACCGTTGCGGCGACGCGGCATGGGTTTGACCAACCCCCACCCGCCTGCTTCGGCGCGGCGCGCGCCTACTGGGTGGGTGCATCTACACGAACGCCTACACTAGAGCAGTGTACCGGGAACAAGAGCTCGGAAGAGAGCGAGAGAAGATCCTATCACAGACACACACACACACACAACGAAGACGAACACTCAACCATGATCACGTTGCGATCCAAATCGAGAGAGGGAGGGAGAGAGGGAAACGGAAGAGGCAAAACGAAAACAGAAAAAAGACGTTGGCGCACCACAACAACGAGACAAAAGCGTCCGCCCCACCCCACCCCCGTCTAGTCCACGGTGCGCGGCCACTTATCAATCGAAGCTGAACACTCACGATATGCACAGCGAGCTCCGGTCAACTCGCGTCCTCAGCACAGTGCGAGATTGGGGAAGCCTTCTCCGCCCCTTCCCCCCTCCCCCCCCCGATCCCTTTCACCTGGTCCCCTCCTCCAAACCAAAAACAGAGTCATACCGAGCATATATAGCAATGAAGCCAGGAGGGGATGTTCAGCAGCACGGACCACAACGCAAGGACAAAGGAAAGCAGGACAAAGAAGAACAATAAATTACACAGTTCCGTCGAAGAGAAGCCAAGTGGAGAGCCAACCACACGGACAGAGTCGCCTGGGAGTGATGCATGCACATTCTCCTTTTTTCTCTCTCTTCTGTTTTTTCTTGTGTTGAGTGCGTGGCAGAAGGAGGCCGACAGGCGTCCGTTCCAGACCGCTGCCCTGACCGCCACGAAATCGCCGTCGGCTGACGGTGCTGTTCACGGACCCGCACACGTTCGTTTCATCTTTCTGATCTGCGCCCCGAGCGTTTCGCACATTCGCGCCCCCCCCCTCTCTCTCTCTCTGTGTGAGAGTGCAGGGGAGTGGAAGGGTTGAGTCCGCCATCGCGAGCTCTCCTCCTTCTCACGTTGGCATCGCCCCCTACGCTGGGCGGCTCTTGATTCGCTCGTTTGGGTCGCCCTTCTTTGCGTTGATGTTTTGAGGCTTCTCCGCCTTCCCCCGGGCCGATACCCCCGCCCCGGCCCACGGCTGGCCGACTACTCCGCGCCGAGCTTGTCCTCGGGGTGGATGTTGGCCATCGAATAGAAGCAGGGGATCATCGGTACGCGGTTCTCGCTGTCCACGGCGGAGACGAGCATCGTCACGTCGCTGAAGTTCACCAACGCGTCGATCCCGAGCCCGGGGAAGCTGATGGTGAGCAGGTTCGTGGTCTGGATGCACGGTGTGGACATTGTCGGCAGCGGGGCGCCCTGGGACATGGAGGAGGCGTTGCGCATCGAGGTCGGCAGCCGCAGCCGCACCTCCATGTTCACCGACGCACGCGGAATGAGCACGCCACCCGGCAGCACCTCCTCGGTGGCCGCGATCTCTTGAATGGCATCCACGGTGTCGCCATCGGCGATGAGGTGCCGGTGCTGATTGAAGGCAACGCGCACCTTGCGGATGCGTGCGCGCTGGCTCGTGTTGGCCAGCGAGAGCCGCACAATCAGCTCGTTTGCACTGGGGCCGCCTTGGCCGCCGTTGGCGTCCGGTGCGACACTGTTGTTGGAGCCCTGCAGCAGCATCAGCGCCTGCACCGAGGCAGAAACTGTCACACTTGCTTTGGGGTCGGCGTGCGTGCCGCAGTAGCCGGGGTCGACCGCCAGCGCGATCCCACGTGCGTCCAGTGTCCGTGCCGTGGCGGAGAGCTGCTCGAACTGCTGCGCCGCGACCGCCGGCAGCACGCTCAGCTCCACGTCCGACTTCTTGTCGAAGCCGCGTGGGATGTCCACGGTGGCTCGCAGGATGTACGCAAGCTCGGCATCACCGGCGGAGGTGTGGCAGTGGTACGACGGAGGTGCCCCGGCGGGCACGACGAAGTCGAAGGGGTACTCGTACACGCCCGGCGCCAGCGAGGCCCCGCCACGGCGGCCGCACTCCTTCGAAAAGCCGAAGAAGGTGATGAGGTGCTCGTAGTGAACAAAGGACTGCTCGCGCGTCGCGCTCGAGCGGCCCTTCTTGACCTTGATGGAGATGCTCTCCTTCGCGCGTGCCATGAGCCGGATCGCCGTGACCGACACCTCCTTCAGCACCTCGACGCGCAGTGCGCCATTGACGTGCTCCCCCGGCATAAGCGTCGTCTTCTCGGTGAGGATGAGCACCTTCACCTTGTCCTTGTCCAGCAGCATCGCCATGGTTCCTGCAAAGTATGTGTGTGTGTATATATATATTACGTCGACTTCAGCAGCAGCGTCCAGCTAAAGGAGCGGCAGGGGGGTGTGGCGGGGGCGATGCACGAGACGCGACGGCACACGAGCTCAGCACACAGGACGCGCTACCGTGACAACACCGTATTAGCTCACAAAGGCGGAAGAAGGGGTGCAGCGAAGGAGGAAGGAGAAACACAGAGAGACAATGGAGGAGCAGCAAAACTAGAAATGCGCGGAGATCAGGCCCTTCGCGATGTGGGCGGGTACTAGCGGACGAGTGAGCTCGGTGGAAAGAAGAAGAAAGGACGCGGAGGAGAGCGTACCGGCGACGGGGGGGGAGCAAGGAGCACTTACGAGCGGGAGGAGGAGGAGGAAGGAAGCGAAGGCTTCGTGGCAGTCAAGAGGGCACACCGGCGGAAGAGCAGAACACAAAGGCAAAGCGAAAACGAAAGCGAAGACGAATGCAGAAGTGAGAGAGGGGAAGAAAAAGGGAAAAAAAAAAGGTGAAGCGGCGAGCGGGTTTCGGACGCTGGAGCGCGCGCTGGCTTTACCGTCACAATCAAAGGAAGTGCCCGCGGCGGCGGCTGACCGAGGAAGGGGCCAGCGAGAGAGAGAGAGAGAGACGGGGGGAGTGTAGGTGGGAGAGAAGTAGTTGAGTGCGCAAGCGAGCTATGGGAAGGGGAGGAGCGGGGGGATGAACGGACGGGGTGCCGACGATGCAGAAGGCAGGGGCCAGACGATGTGCGGGAGAGGGAGGGGGGGAGCCGAAAAGGCAAAAAAGAGCGACGCAGCTAAGCGTACAAGGAGGAAGAGAAGCAACGACACAAGAGAAGAGGTGGAAAAGCGAAGTGGGAGTTGTGCTTGAGTCGGCCNATTGACGTGCTCCCCCGGCATAAGCGTCGTCTTCTCGGTGAGGATGAGCACCTTCACCTTGTCCTTGTCCAGCAGCATCGCCATGGTTCCTGCAAAGTATGTGTGTGTGTGTATATATATTACGTCGACTTCAGCAGCAGCGTCCAGCTAAAGGAGCGGCAGGGGGGTGTGGCGGGGGCGATGCACGAGACGCGACGGCACACGAGCTCAGCACACAGGACGCGCTACCGTGACAACACCGTATCAGCTCACAAAGGCGGAAGAAGGGGTGCAGCGAAGGAGGAAGGAGAAACACAGAGAGACAATGGAGGAGCAGCAAAACTAGAAATGTGCGCAGATTCCGCAGAGAAAAAGGGGAAGAGAGGATGGCAACGTACGAAATACACTTGTGAAGTCCGGTGAGGCTGCGCGCGCTTCCTTTGAGAGAGGAAGGGGTAGAGAGGAGGAGGAGGAGGGGGGGCTGAGGCGCGAGCGTCGTACGATGTGCTTGGTAGCGCGGAGTGGGGCGAGTGGGGTCGGTGCGTGTCTGGTCTACTGAGAAGGCTGCCTTGTGGAGCGTAGCAGAACGAGAGCGAGAAAAGGGAGCAAGGGGTGCGCGGCGAGAGCCACAATCGCGAGTAGTTGGCGTGAGAGCTGTGTGGCGGCGTGAGAGCTGTGTGGCGGCGTGAGAGCTGTGTGGCGGCGTGAGAGCTGTGTGGCGGCGTGAGAGCTGTGTGGCGGCGTGAGAGCTGTGTGGCGGCGTGAGAGCTGTGTGGCGGCGTGAGAGCTGTGTGGCGGCGTGAGAGCTGTGTGGCGGCGTGAGAGCTGTGTGGCGGCGTGAGAGCTGTGTGGCGGCGTGAGAGCTGTGTGGCGGCGTGAGAGCTGTGTGGCGGCGTGAGAGCTGTGTGGCGGCGTGAGAGCTGTGTGGCGGCGTGAGAGCTGTGTGGCGGCGTGAGAGCTGTGTGGCGGCGTGAGAGCTGTGTGGCGGCGTGAGAGCTGTGTGGCGGCGTGAGAGCTGTGTGGCGGCGTGAGAGCTGTGTGGCGGCGTGAGAGCTGTGTGGCGGCGTGAGAGCTGTGTGGCGGCGTGAGAGCTGTGTGGCGGCGTGAGAGCTGTGTGGCGGCGTGAGAGCTGTGTGGCGGCGTGAGAGCTGTGTGGCGGCGTGAGAGCTGTGTGGCGGCGTGAGAGCTGTGTGGCGGCGTGAGAGCTGTGTGGCGGCGTGAGAGCTGTGTGGCGGCGTGAGAGCTGTGTGGCGGCGCCGAGAACAGCGCAGAGGGGGGGGGAGAAGGGGTGGGGGGACAGAGGGAAGAGGTCGACGTTCAATTCGATTGCATTGCGCCGATGGTCCGAGTGAAGTCGTGACTCGACATCCGCTCTCGATGCAGCTTGGCAGCGGCACTTCAGCTAGCGCACGACACCGACAGATCACAAACTGTGCCTCAGGCGTCCTGCCAATTGCCGCGGCTGTGTCATGCACTTCAAGGTCAGTCTTTTCTTTTATTTCGTACTCGTAATGAGCCGGCTACTGTGAGGAAAAGAGAAGAAAGAGCAGCGGAAGGACGGGCGAGGGAGAAAGCAGGACGGGCAACGAGTCCACTCACGCACAACCGCCGTGCCGTCCTCCCTCGCTCACCGACTCGGTCACTTCTGGCGCAGTCACGAACGACGACAGACGCGCGCGTCCGTCAGGGCTTCTCAATATTCCCATTTCCTACCTATCATCCGCCTCAGGTGTACGATGACGCAGCTTCGAAAGTCGCGTCGCACTCACCACACCGGAACGATGGAGCTGTGTGAGCAGCGACCCTCGTCCCCCGACCACTCCCGGCCCGCTCTCACGGTGAGACAAAGAAGAAGAGCGGGTGCCGCGCGACGCCCTGCTGTTCGATGAAGGTCGTCAGCTCACGCACCGACTGCAACAGCTTCGTGGCGTGCTCGTTGTTCAGAAGATGAGCGATGCGGTTGCGCTCGACCCGCTCCATCGACCGGCGCATGTGCACCTCACCACCGGAGAACAACCCGAGCTTCCAGTTCGCCGTGCCCATCGTCATGTCCACGTAGTCCTGCCGAGCCGCCATGAACTGACGCTCCTGCTGGAGATGGCGGACCAACATCACATGCAGGCTCGCGCGCAGCTCAGCGGGAATTATGCAGTCATCCACCGCGTCCGCCGCTGACGTCGTCTTCGTCGCCTCTGCGGCAGCCGCGCAGGTGTCGTAGTCGGCGCAGACATACGCGAGCAGCTCCAGCGCATCCTGCCGCGTGCGTGCGAGGCCGCGCCACCGCTCCACCTCGTCCGCCACCGCGCGGCCGTGCACGAGACGCACCTCAGCGGGCAGGGCGCTGCTCAGCGCCAGGTACAGCACCGGCGTCCAGCCCGAGCTCACCCGCGGGCCGTCTCGGGGGCACACCGGCGTGGCAACGCCGCGACGGTGATGCGGGTCGAGGCTGTACTGCCACCGCACGGCGATGAGGTACCACAGCGCGCGTGCCAGACTCGCCAGCTGCTGCTGCGGTGACTCCTCGTCCGAGCCCCCCGCCGTGCTGGACACAGCCGCGACGGCATCGGCTCCAGTCGTCGCCCCGTCATCGCCGTCCGCCTCCGCGCCGTTGGGGCCAAGCTCTGTCCAAAGCTGCACCAGAAGCTCAAACTCGCGGTCAATTACCGACATCTCCGGCACCCCTGTTGCCCGCGAGGCGGGCGCTGCGCTGGAGGACACAAACTGGGACGTCAAGTACCGCCGCAGGGCACGGGGCAGCGTTCGCGATGTCAGAGCCACCCCCGCCGACGGCGCTAATGCCGATGGCGGCGGATGAGGCGCCACTCCGCGCGCTGGGCCCCTCGCCGTCGCCCGCTCCGCCGCCCACGCGTTCTCGAGCTGCGCGATGCTCATCTGCAACGCGGCGAGCGCCTTCTCCCGCTGCGCCGTGACCTCGCTGTCGCCCTTCAGCGTCCCTCCATCGCCGCCCGGCGCGGCGGACGACGTGTCGGCCTCGGTCGAGCTGCGCTGCCTCGCCGGGGACGACTCAGACGCCACGATGTCGTCTGCCTGACGCGGCAGTGCATCTGCCTCGTCCCGAGCACGCTTCTGTCCGAGCGTTAGGCTGCCGCTACAGCTCAACGCCTCGTCAGACGCCACCTTGTCTGTTTTCGCATCCTCCTGATGCTGCCGCTCCTGCTGAAGGGCGTGGACTCGCTCAATGGCGGCCGCGTACGGGTCCACAGCGCCCGCCGGTGCTGGCTTCGTCGGCTGGCACACGGCCCCAGACGTAGACCCTGTGGACGCCGAGCTCAGCGGCGTGGGTGCTGCCGCCAAGGCGGCTGGTGTGGAAAGCGCGGGTGGCGACGGCGACGGCAGTTGCTGCAGCTTCTTCTTTTTGAGAAGCCCCTGCAGACCTTCAAAGTTCATCGTGAACGACACAGGTTCTAGTCACAAGACAACGACCGTGGTTGGCTTCCTTTCTCTTTTTATTTTGCGCTGCTTGTGTGGGAGCCTCAACACCGCCCGTGCGCCACACGCGACTTCGTCGACGCCAGTTGGGGGAGAGGGGTACAGAGAAGAGGGATGATGGAGTAGCGGAGGCACACGAGGGACTCAAGAGTACGCTGACGATGAGGGGGGAGGGAGGGGGGGCGAACGCAGAAGGGGGGAAGAGAGGGGTGGAGCGACAGGTCGAGGAAGAGAGAGGAAAAGGGAGTGAAGGTGGGCATGGGCAGTGGTCCAGGGCCTAGGACACTCACACGCTTCCGTGTCTGCACTCCAGCGCGACATACACCGACGCGAACGAGGAGGGAAGCGACCCCATTGGTCACGGCCTGCCGCTTGTGTCGAGCAGGGCAGTCGAGCCAGTAGGAGTGGCGAGAAGAGACGCGTGCAGAGCAGCTCACCTTTCCCACCGCATAGCAGTCCTCCAGAGCGTGAAGCGAGCCCGGCGAAGCGGCGCTGTGCTTGCCTGTTGAGAGCAGCTTTTTTTTTTTTTTTTGACAGCCACTTCCGCACCGCACGCGCACGGCGAGCTCGAATTCGTCAAAGTACGTGCGACTTGGCAGTCTTCAGCTCTTTTCTTTTTTTTCTTTCTTTCATGTTGCACTCGTCTGCGTGCAGTGGCATCGGAGCAAGGTCGAAGGCTGAAAGACAAGAAACAAAAAAGGGAGAGACAGCAATCGACTCGCACGCCGGCGTGCGACGGGCGGACCGGACCTGTCGGAGAAGAGTCCACCTCAGCGGGCAGGCTGGGCTCAACAGGAAAAAGGCAAGAGGCAAGACGGATCGCGTCTCGTGGTGCTCAGCTCCGCGTCTAGTGGCTCGACGCAGGACAGGGAGGGGGGGGAAGACGCGGTTGTTTACATGAAGCAGACACCCTACATTGTTGTCCACGGGTGCAACAGATGGAGGAAGATCAAATTGTGAAGGAAGAATGAGGTGGGGCGAGGCGGGAGACCACACGCAGCTACACACGCACAGCCGCCGCTCCCCTACACCCTCGATCGTCTCAACGCCTGCTTTTCCTTTTTTCCTCCGTGTCACCGTCGTGCTGCGCAGCAACAGCACTCAAAGCAGGTGGTCCTTCTTCTCCCCGACCTCTTGTACATCATTTTTTTTTTTAAGTACACACAACGACACGGAGGGTCACATCAACACACCCACGCACACGTGCTGGTCACCCTCACCCCTCACTCGTCTCTTTCCAAGCCCTACCGTGCTACGCAGCGGTGGTGGTCTGCGACTTGCGTGTCGTTGCCTTTTCCTGCACCCGCTCCACCTCCTTCACGCGGGCCCGGTCGCGCGCCGTCCGGGCGAACTCCTTCACCACAGGGTTGTACTGCGGGTCCTCGATGAACTGCGCAAAGAGCGACTGAATGCGACGGCGCAGACTCGTCAGAGACGCCTCCTTGCGGCCGCGGTGCAGCAGGTCGGCCTCGCGGTCAATCAGCTCGCACAGCTCCTGCAGCAGGGCCGACCCGGTGCTGAACTCACGCACCGTCCACTTGACGCGCAGAAGAATGTCCAGCCGCGCCGCCGTCGCCGACGAGAGCCCCACCGCCGCGTTGCTGCTATTGATGTTGTTGTAGGTGCCGCTCGCGTGGTGGAAGGCGCTGGCCGAGGCGACCGAGCCGTTCGCGGATGTCGCCGCCGCCGCGCCGCTGTTTGGCACGAGCCACGGCGACGTCACCGTCCCGCTGCGCATGCTGTCCATGTGCTGCTGCGGCGTCATCGGGCCCGGCGACGATGTCGGGTGCGCCACGCTGCCCTCCCCACCGCCGTGGCCCGGGTGGGCTGAGGCCGAAAGTACCTTTGCCATGGCTGCGGTCTGGCCGCCTGAGGTGACGCAGAGCCGCTCGTACAGGTCGCGCAGCTCCGCCGCCCGCTCCGTCTCTGGTGTGCGGACATGCACGGGCCCCCACTGCTTCGGCGCCGCCATGCGCTGCAGCGTCTGCACAAAGCGCCGTTCCGTCCGCGTCTTGCCCACGTCGCGGCGGCGCTGGTCGAGCTGCTGGAGGAGCTGCAGCTCGGTCTCGGTCAGGGCGAGCAGCGCGGCACGAATTTCCGCAGGGGACAGGGACGGGTCGCGCTGAATGCGGGCCGCCTCGTCGGCGCGCCAGTCGATGATGTCCTGCTTCACCCGCTCGAAGTCGGCGGCACTGCGCGGGTCGTCGCGGCGCAGCTGGGCTGCATCCTCGACCGCCATGAGCAGCGCCTCCTCGCGACGCTGGCGGGCCCCGGCGCGGTGCTGCCGCGCCGCCTCCGCCTGCTCCAGAGACTCCCGCACGCGGCGCGCCTTCCACTGCCGGTACAACTTCTGGATGATCACCGCCATCTCCGTTCGCAACACCTGCAGCTCCGCGGCGGTGAAGTACGGCCGGGCGACAACGATGAAGTCGTGCGCCTCTTCGAGGTGCAGGTCGACGCGCGGGGTCTGCACGCACGCCTCGCGGTGGGTCTGGCACGCTCGAGAGACGCCGATGGTCTGCGTGTGCCGCGTGCAGCGCCCACCCGTCGCCGCGCCACCCGTGTAGCCCGGCGTCCCGGCGAAGGGCGAGTACTCGAGGTCGCGGTGGTACAGTTGCGTCGCGGCGTGCAGGCGCACCCGGTCGGGGTGGCGCTTGTCCCGGTAGCCGCCGAGGAACGGCGTGCTCGGCGGCACAGGGCCGTCCTGGACGAGCGTCATGATCGCAAAGTTCGGTGTGAAGGAGGCGCCGGGGCTTACCACCGTGTCCCCGCCACGTCCGCCGTGCGACGCCGGGGTCTGCTCCGCGTCCTGCAGCCCCTGCATCCGCTTGATCACCTGATCGTACGTGTAGCCCTGCCGGCGCCCCTCCACGAGCGTGCGCGGTGGCACCTCCAGCTTGCGCGGCCGCACCCGAATGCACCGCGCGACGAAGTCCTCCGGGCCGAGTCGGGAGAGGTGCGACGGCACCGACGCCAGCGATGCGTGCGCCTCCTCCTCTTCGGTGTTGACGATGCCGCTGACGTGGCCGCTGGCGGCCGCCGCCCCGGACAGGAGTGAGAGGCCAGAGGCCGTGCCGCTCACCCCGCCGCCCTCATCGCCCGCCTCCGTCGCGGGAAAGGCGATCGACACCCAAAGCGGCTCCGCGCGATTGTTCACCGCGGATGCGGCCTCTGGCGCGGTTGTCACGTCGCAGTCGAGGAAGAGCGTCCCCATGAATCGCAGCCGCTTGTGCTGGTGGTAGATGCGGAAGGAGGCGGGGTGGATGAGGAGGTGCTCGGCAATGCCCTCGTAAAGGTCCTTGGCCACGAGCACCCAGTGCGGACTCGCATCGCCGCTGCCACCACCACCCGCCGAGGGGGCCGCAGATGCCGCCCCCGTCATGGCGGCCTCCGTGCCGATGGGGCGGTATGTGTTGGGGCTGCTCACCGGCACCCGCAGACGCGCAATGGCACGCATGGGCAGCACCGCCACCGTCACCTCCGCCGTGCCATGTGGGGACTGCGGGAGCTGGCTCCAGCTCGGCGGTGCCGCTGCCTTTGCTGGCAGCGGGGCGGCAGCAGGCGCGTAAGCGGCGGTTGTGCCCCTCGTCGACGTGGGGTTGGGCGGCTGCGCTGCTGCTGCGGACGCCGAGCTCCCCGTGTACTTGGATGCAGCGCTGGCTGGTGCCCTTTCCTCCTCCACCTGCGGCGCCTCGGCCGGCATGTCGACCTCTGCGTCCACCTGCGTGCCCTGTGTCGGCTGGCGCACGGCAGCGTTGCTCGTCGCAGGCGCAGGCGGCGAGGACGGCGCTGTCGCAGTGCCTGCGTCCTCGGAGGCCGGGAGTTGCTCTCCTTGCTGGTCCTGGGCACCATCATCGGCGCCTGCGGGCGCAGGAATCACCTCAAACTCAGGCTGCACCTCCTCCCCGTCGCCGTTCAGCGAGACGGCCGGCTGCGCCCGCACGTCGGAGGCGACGTTGTCGGCGAGATCCTCGTCTGCGGGGTGGAGGTGCGCGTAGTACCCCACATCGTCCTCGTCAGGACCGGCCCGCGGCGGCGCGACCTCGTGGCCAACCTCCGTGTCATCGAACTCGGCATCCCCCTCGTTGCCTCCCGGCGCGGCGTCCCCGTCGATCGCGTCGGGAATGCCCGCAGGGGCCCCCGTCTCGTTCTCGTCCTGTGCGAGGTGCGGCTCCTCGCCCATCTCGTCCTCGGCACGCTCGCTCATCGTGGCGGAAGCGGGGACTGGTGCGTCGAGAAGAAGAAAGAGAAGAAGAGGTCGAATACAAGAGTAGAGCTAATGTGGCGAAGGATTCACCGAGAGACGGCGTCTTTGATCCCTTTCTTTTCTTCTAAATGCGTTGGCGTTTGCGTGTTGGTTCGTGCGTGTTTGACGCGTGTGGCAGTGGGAGTGCGAGTGAGTGTCCGCCTCCTCTCTCTTTCTGTCTGCTTATGTGTGTAGTTGGGTGTGTGTGTGTGTGTATGTGAATGCGTGTGTGGACCTCCTCCAACCCAAGCAGACACGCGTCGTACGTGAAGGAGGCGGAGAAGGAGGGAAGAGGACACGCGAGGGGTGCGACAGGCGCCAGTGCCTTCCTCAAAAACAAAAAAAAGGGGCTTCTGTGTTGCACGTGGGAGAAGCGCTTGCCGATAGCGGAAGACAAAAGAGAACGAAGAGGGGGGGGTCAGCATCAGAGTTGTGTGTGTGTGTGTGTGTGAACGGGGGAACGACAGAAAGAGAGAGACGAAGAGTGAATAGGGATGGACAGCTGGTACAGAGGACGGCGATTCGGGAAAGACGCGTCGCAGCACGCGGACACACGGGCGAGGGCGTGTGCCTTCGCCTTGATAGTGCGGCCCTTTCCCGAGAGTAAGCACCAGTGGGTCTGATGACAGAGGAGCTCGCACCCGACGCTTGCACAGTGTTCCGGGGAGGGAAGGAGGGGGGGAATGATTCCAGTTCTGAGTGCCTTTCTTTTTTTTTTGCATTCTTTGTCTTGTGAAGATGCTGATCTGATCTTCTAGTGAGCCAGTCAATAACACCTCTCGCGCATACCCGCATACACACGCGTGTGCGTGGCGCAGCGGACGCGCTGGCGGCAACAGCAGAAGGCGAAAAGTCGTGCCGTGTCACACGGCGCTTTCATGAAGCCGCGCTCGCCTGCTCGTTTAACGCTGCTTCGGTGCAGCCGCCGTCGCAGCCGCAGAAACAGCAGAATCCTTCTCGTCCTCCCTCATGAGAATGCGCATCTGCTCCGCCACGAGCCGCTCGTTCTCTTGGTGATAGGCTGTGTAGGCCGCAGCACCAACCGCAGCGGCAGCCACGACACCACCAACAGCACGCAGCATCCTTGCTGGGCGATGCTGCCTCCTCTCCCTCTTCGAAAGCGCCCTGCCGCGTGCTGCAAGTCGGGTGAATGAGGGAAGAGCGTGCTGATGATGCGCTGAGTGATAAACACGGTAAGGCCGAATCGGAGGACGACCAACACCGGAAGTCGAGAGAGTGAAGTGTGCGAGGGGGTAGAAGCGGCGAGCTGTGAGGCGGTTGATGGCAGGACAGCTGTTCTTGATGAAGCCCTTTACAGCTGCCTGATGGACGCGTCGGCGGCTGCGCCGCTCGCAGGTACGCGGGGAGAGGCCACTTCGGCGGAAAAGGAGTGGAACAGGAGTCGGTCAGATCAAAGGAACAAGGAAAGCAGCAGAAGTCGTGAGCATTTATTTCTTCCTCCTTCGCATGAAAATGAGCTTCAACACGTGCTGCACGACAAGGCTCTGTCGTTTTTTTTTTCTCTTTCGTTCGCCAGAGCGCAAGTGTGTACACGGTGCGCGTGAGAGAGAGAGAGAGCGGTTCGTCATCCCAGTCGCGCTCGCGGCGGCAAGGAAGCGCAGCGGCTTCTACAAGCAGGACTGCCTCCGCTTCCCCCCCCCCTCCACAGCACTTGGTGAGGGGAAAGAAAAACGACAAGGAGTACGTCCACACAGTGAGATCGATGCAAGTGCCAGAACAGCAGCGTGTAGTCTAGCTGGTGACGCTGTGCAAAGCAAGCTCTTGCTCCTTGCTTCTCTTCTCTCGCTCTCATTTTTCTGTTTTCCAGTCATGGTGTTAGAGGGACCGCCGCACAAAAGCATTCGACATCACACAACCGCTCAGTCACCACAAAATGAAGCCGCGCACACCACCACCACAACAGCAAGAAAAGAAAACTCACGCACTGCGCACGACAACCGCCACATATGCCACTCGTCCAGCTCTTGTCTTCTCCAGCTCCCCCGCCCACCTGCTGTGGACACGAAGGCGCGCTTGACATGCGCAAGAAGCGCATTCGTGTGGGCAGCGTGGGAGAGACCAGAGCGAGGGGGGGAGGGGAGGAGTCTTGCGTGTGTCACTGTCCACAGCAACTCAGCACCCCTATTGAAGCGACGCGTGTACGCACCTACACACCCTCAGACACACACACACACACACCCGCAGAAACCTGCGCAGACGCAGAAAAAAAAGCCTGTAGCGGATACGTGACACACCCCACGACAAAGCTACCACACACATACCCTCGAAAACACATGCACACATACACACACATGCACAGAGAGAAGCGCGCGCAGCCACAACGCAAAAGGTGGAGGGTTTTCTCAAACACCGTCTCCACTGCAAGGACACGTACAAAACGGACGGAGACCGGCGAAGCAGGCACGAATGGCGTTAGACGCGCTCGCGCGCACCCCTCCCCCGCGGGGGAGGGAAACTGAAACAATGGAAGCGCACAACATGACGTTGACGCACACACGCGCACATACGAGCAGACCCGGACCCACACACACACACACACAGAGCGGAGAGACGATACGAACGGCATGCTGGAGGAGGGGATGATGAACCAGAAAACAGAAAAGGACGAGAAGCGCAGGAGGGCGGCGCGCTGTGCGTTTGTGCGTGTGTGCTTGTGTGTGTGTGCGTGTGTGTTGGTGAGACAGGCCCGATAAAAACAACGAATACGCGCGTGCGGGATGGCGTCTAAAAAGGGAAGGCAGAAAAAAGGGGATGAAGCGAAAGCGACCGTCAAGTACGTGGCGTCTCCGTTTCGTTTCCTCGCCCCCACCCTCGCGCTCCGACTTCCAGCTTCCCTCGTTCTTTGTTGTTGCTCGCCGGCGGAGTTGGTTCTGCATGCGGCGCGGCCGCGTCCCTCATCTACGAGGGTGGAAAACGAAGGGGGCGGGGGGAAGAAAAAGAATGCGACCGGTGAGGATCGAACTCACGACCTTGGGATTATGAGACCCACGCGCTGCCGACTGCGCTACGCTCGCACGTCGAGTTTCGCGCTGCGCGACTCTGGCACCCCCCACCCCACCGGTCGCCGAGATGCTTCGTTCCCTCTTGCCTTCCCTCCACCCCACCGCGCAGTGACGCGCCGCAACGCGTGTAACCTCCGCTCCTGCTCGCCTCCGCCCTGGTCCGCTTCTGCGCTCCCGCCGTGTCGGTGCGCATGTGTGTGTGTGTGTGTGTGCGTGTGTGTGTGTGCGGGTGTGTCACCGACCTGCTCGGTCCTTCCAGCCTCTCACAGGCGCCCAGACACGCGCGTGACGTGGGAGACTACTCTTGAAGAAAAGTGTGGGAGGGGGGGGAGAGGTCTGCCCGCGGAGGGCGATCACTTGGATTGCTTCTGCACCTGTTCCATTATCATCTTGTGGAAGTCCTCCGGCGACTGGTGCGTCTTCACGACCGGCTTGCCGCACAGCTCGTACGTCGACGACTCGGCGTTGTGGGCGAGGTTGCTGAGCGCGTCGGTCGCCTCCTGCACCTCGAAGTACTTCGACCCCGCCACCTCCACCTCCGGCGCCGGGCTGCCTTGGCTGTCCTTGATCCGAGCCGCGGCGATGGCCTTGTCCTCCATGATCTTGCTACCCGCGCCGCCGTTGCCGGAGGCCGGCCCCGTCGTGGGGCCCTGCTGCTGCTTGTACTGCAGCACGCGTGGGCTAACCCACTTGCCGCCAGAGGTCTTGTTCGCCGACATTATCGCGATGTCAGAGAGGAGCAAGTGTGTCACGGTTATCGCGGATCGCAGTGGGTGGAGGGGGTGAGGAGGGATGTGAGGACCACGACGCAAGGTTTAAGATAGCGCTTGAGATAAGGATAGGGGGCGGGCAACAACTCTATCAAGATGATCGCGAATGCAATCGAAGCGGTGTTTTCGTTGTCGTGGTTGTGTGTGTGTGTGTGTGTGTGTGTGTGTGTGTGTGTGTGTGCACGTGCAAAAGAAAAGGGGAGAGGAGTCAGAGTCTCGTTCGTACGTGAGGCATCCGCGGGGTAGCGCACGCATTGGCCAAGTCGTGGGCGTGCGAGAGAGAAACGAGAGGGGAAAGGAACAGCAACAACACAAAGGAACCCACAACAGGCACCGCTCCTCTCTTGCTCAGCTTTCTTCCGGTGCCACCAAGTCACCAAGCTGAAAGTGAAGCGCGCGGGGGGGAGGAGGATAAACAGCGCGGTAGTGGCCGCTCCTGCGCTGCAATGGAGAGCGTCTGCGACGTGAGGAAAGGCCCCTTGCCTGTGAACTCTCGTCTTTATTCGGTCTTCTGCGCCAATACGTAAAAAAAAAAAAAGAAGGAAACACCAGAGCAGTTGGGAGAAGAGGAGGAGAAGCATCAAACCTTGGACAGCCACACACGCCACGCCTCCGTGTCGTGCCGCAGGTCTGGGCAGGCGAGCCGCTCCATCACCGTCGCCGGCTCGTCGTCCATCTCCAGCTCCGTCAACGGCTGCGTCAGCACGGTGCCGTTCACCAGCGCCTTGATGTGGGCCACGCTCATGACCCCGTGAATGGGGTGCTGAGACGCGACGGCGGCTGTGGCTGTGGCTGGCGCGGCGGCGGCTCTTCGCCCGGCAGCGTGGGCAGGTCCAGCTCGCGCGCTACTAGCGTCCTCGTCCAGCGGCGAACCAGCAGGTGCACCGGTGCGGCGAGCACCCCGCCGCGTGGTGCCCAACGCTTCCTCGTCAGCGCTCTCACCACCGCCGTCACCACCACCCAGCGGGCCCTTGGCGTAGCGACGCACAGGTGCAGCCGCCACACCGCCCCGTGCTGCCGGGTTGCCTTCAGTGGGTTCGCGTTTCGCCGCCCCCGCCTCGCTTGCACGGAGCGCTCGCCGCGCGTCGGTCTCCTCATCATCATCTTCGTTGATGTCGACAGCCTCTGCTTCCGCGCCGGCCCCGGTGCCGGCTCTCCCGTCCCCCGCACGGGGCAGCCGCGCCTCATACCGCTCCACCCGCCACCGCACAAAGCTGTACGCCCCGCGTCGGCGTGACATGGCGGGCCACATGGACGACGACGCAGACCCGCTCGTCACGGCGCCGGCAGCGGTGGCGTTCGCTGCAGCAGCGCCACTGCCGCTCGTGGAGACGGGGGGCAAGCTGATGAAGTAGTCGTTGCTCGTGCCGTAGAGGTACGCACCCGGGAGAAGCGCCGGCCCCCACGGGGGGAGCGGCGCTGGTGGTGGGGACGGCGCTGCGGTCGGACTTGCCGAGCCGGTTACCTGACCGGCCCACGGCACCCCACCACGCTGGCCACCTTCCGGTGCAACGTGCAGTGGTGGTTGCGGCGGTTGGTGTGGCCGCAGCGACAGCGGCGCCTGTGCGACGTCGGCAGCCACTGCTGCCGCGGTACGCGGCCCAGCAGAAAGGTCTTGCCGGCGCCAGCGCAGCCACAGGCGGTAGACGACCCGCCGCCACGCATCGCGCGGCGCGTGCCCCGTCGCCTCGAACGGAACGGCGGCATCGAGGGAGAGGAGGCGCTGCAGGGCCGCGGCCGTGCGCTGCGACTGCCGCCACGTGCGCCATTCGAGGCCGACAACCTCGTCCTCCACCGCGCGGCGTGTGGCCTCGGCGAGCAGCGCGGCGCATCGTGCACGGCCACAAGCTTGACCGTCGGGGTGCCTAGTGTGTGCCCGATCGCCATCAGCATCGCTATCGTCGCCATCATTGCCGCTGCCATCCGTGACGATGGTGGATGCACGGATAGAGACCGGCGGCGCTGGCGATGTGATTACTTCCACCGGTTGGGATGGGGCGCCCGTGCTCTTCACTGCGGCCTCGAAGAGAGCGGGCACGCCGGCGGCCACGAGGTCGGCCAGCTGCGTGGCGGACAGAGAGAAGATGGAGTCCTCCGTGACGCTCTGCGGACGCGGTGGCGCCAGCGGGTGCAGTGCCGCTCGCGGCGTGGCGTCCAGCTTGCTGCTTCCGGCCGTCACCGGTACCGCCGACAGTGCCGCGCCGCCTCCACGCGAAGTGGGCACGCCAGTGGTGGTCCCAGCACGCGAAGCGCCAACTGTCTGCCGTGCCGCCTCCACCCTGCGGCGCACGTCACGGAGCAGGCACTGCAGCTCGCCGACTCCGCTTGCGGAACTGACGGCGTCGCCTTCGCTCACCTTGAGCGTCCGGGCCGAGCGCAGTGGTGGCGGCGGCGACGGAGATAGCGGGGTCGGCTCAGCGTCGCTTAAGAGAAACACCGGTGGTACCTCAACGCTGCGCTGCTGTTGCTGCTGCAGCTGGGCGTGCAGGCCGGCTGTCACGGACGTAAAGCTGCCAGAGAAGCCCTGCACCGAATGTGCCTTTGCGAAGTCGGAGCCCGGGGTTGCAGCACTGCTGCTGCCGCCACCACCGGCGTTGGTCACGAGCTGGTACAGCGCAGCATAGGAGGGGTCTTCCTGCAGCCACTGCGTAAGCGGCGCCCCGGGCCAGCTGAAGCAGTACGACTGCTCGTCCGCCAGTGGGAGGAGCTGCAGCCGCTGCTGCGCCGTCACGGCCCGCTCTTCTGCGGCATCCAGCGGGCGGTACCGCTTGCGCGATGCACTCATGCGTCACGCTGCGCTTACGTAAGCGTGCGTGTGTGTGTGCTCGCAGTGTGTATGGGTCGGTGACAGGAGGAAGTTCGTGCCTCCCCGCTGCGCATTCTATGGGTGCGACTCTGACTGGAGGGCAACGAAGGCTACAGTCACCCGCGTGGTTGTGCGTGTTTGCTTGTGTGTCTGCGTGTACGGCCCTTTGTGAGCTCGCTGTCGCGCGAGTCGATGTGCAGTAATTATGTAGGAGTATGAACCCCTTCGCGCGCGCGTGGTTGCCGTATTTTTTTTTTTCGAGAGCGGGCGGCGGTGTTCGGCAAGCGGGTTTCGACGCATCACCCATGTGTATGGCGGTGGCGGTCCACGACAGCAACCCCCAACGTGCACGCAGGCCTGCGAGACTCTGCCAGACACGACGCTGTGGGTGTGTGAGAAAAGAAGCGCCCCTTGCGTGCGTCTGTCACCTAACGAAGTCACAGAAAGATGCGTTGTGTTATGTGGCGGAGTCCAGAGGCGGGTGGGAGGGGGTGGGAGGGAAGTGCGAGGAGGAAAGCTAGCTGGAGTGTTCTGTGAAACCCGCATTGTCAGCACCACACTATCCCCCGCACTACAACCGTGGAATAGAACACGACTGCGGTGGACACAACGTCCGATGCACACTAGTCAGAAAAAGAGTGTAAGAGCCATGCAGCGGCGTTGCAACCCGCTCACACCAGCACGTCGGCTCTTTGTTGCTATTGTCTTTTTTTCTTGACTCGTACCAAAACGGCCCGCACATTGGCCACCACACACGCACACACACACACAGTTTGAACCTGAAAAGTGTAGCTAAACGTGTGTGTGTGTGTGCGTGTACATGTGCGTGTGCGTCCATGCTTGCGGGGAAGCTAGAGAGGGGCGGGGAGAGGGGCGAGGGGATCGCGTGCACACGCAAGTGAGCGTCGCGTCACGCTCGCTGCCAATGAACTCCCTCACTGTTTGTTTGCGTGGCTGGTGTTGGACAGTGCAAGACGGTGGCGAGGAACCCCCTCCCGCATCCCCCATCCCCCCCCCTCCGCAAGCCTCCCTTTCCAATTCAAGGTGAAGGGGGGTGCGTCGTTAAGGCGCAACACAACCGGACCCGCCGACACACACGCACACACACGCGGCCACGGACAAACAGACACAACCAGACACGCAACGCTGCGCTTGGACCGTAATCCAAAACGGCCACCACGGCGTGGCCGACTCCAGCTTACAACAGCAGGAGGAATAGGATGGGCACTGCAGCGGCACGACACACAAAGCAAGCTATGTGAGAGAAAGAAGAGGAGGAACAGAGACGGAGCTGGGTAACGACTTCGGGTAGGGGGGGGAGGGGGGGGTGAAGAGGAGAACGCGGCTTCCAACACCACGGCAGACCCCTCGAGGAGAGGTGATGAGGCGCATGCGTAGCGGAGGGAGAGAGGGCGGCGGAAGAAGTGGAACGAACCACACAAACACGTCAGGCCACTCAACGCACCCCCCCCCCCCGTGATACGGGCGTCACACGCACTCGCCCCGTTCCTCCATTGCCTTCTTCTCCACCGACGAGTCGACGCGCCGCTGAGCGCGTGTTAGATGCCCTCTGCCGTGATGGCGGGCACGTCCAGCACGGTCGGCTCGGTTCGCAGCCCCGCCCGCTTCATAGTCATGAGCGACGCGTACGGGATCGCCGTGCGGTCGGGCAGCACAATCTCCGGGTCCTCGGCAAGCGTCAGCAGCATGTGCGACGACCGCTTCGTTTTCCAGGAGTAGTAGCCGCGGCTGCGGATGTCGACCTGCTTGTCCGTCGGCCCCGGCACGCACGTGATGTGGGCGATGCGCAGCCGCTCCTTGTCAAGGCCCTTGCCCTCCGCCCCCTGCTGCGCCAGCTCGAGTGCCCGGAAGACGGCCATGTGCCCCTTGCGCGTGGACAGCTTGCACTGTGCCATGGCCTCGCGAACTGACAAGCCCCGCAGCACGCTGAGCTCAATGTCCAGCTTCTTCCACGACGACGGCACGGCGCGCATGATAAAGCAGTACTGCGGCAGCTGATCCTGCGCCTTCTGCAGTTCCGTCTCGAGGCGCTCGCAGTACATTTTCCAGTTCACCTGGTACATCACCCCGTCCTCTTCCACGAGGGCCCACCGGTCCTCCGTCACGCGCTGACTGTTCACCACCCTTTCCCATCGGTGCATCTCAGGCAGGTTCGCCTTGGTCATCCACAGCGTCCGCCACAGGGTGCGGTCGAGCAGGATGCGTGGGGTGCAGCCGAGGTGCTTCGTGATGGCGAAGGGACGCTTCGAAAAGTACTGCCGCTTCCACCACAGCTCGCGGGCGTAGTGCTTCTGCGTGGCGAGAAACTGACTCCCGACGTTCTGCCGCTTCGGCGCCGGTCGCAGCCCAATGTTGAAGCGAGTCGCCGGCTTCGGCATCACGTAAAGAGCGCTGTCTCTCTCTCTGTTGGTGTTGATGTTGTTATTGTTTTTTTGTGGTCCAAGTGAGCGCCAGTGCAGGCGGCAACACGCAAAGCCAACAAGACGGTACGTGGAGCGGCGGAGGTTAGCGTGATTGGTGAAGAGGCCGAGGATAGGGAAAAGACGGGGGAGGGTGCAGGAGAGAGAGATCGGCGAATGGAGGAGGAGGAGGAGGGGGGTGAGAGGCAGAGAACAAACGAAAGCGCTAAGTCGGTCACTGTCCTTTACTTGAATTCACTCCCCCTCCCCCCCCCCTTTCCTTGCCTTGCAGCAACCCCGCGATCTCGCCCCGCACGTGTGCGCACGGTGGTGCCTCGACACTGGCTGAACTCGTTTCGCTCTCCCCCGTACCCCACCCTTCGTTCACGTTTTCTTGATGAGGCCCTACAAAAAAAGAAAACGTGCGGGCCTTGGGGGTTTTATGGGCTGCGGCGCGGCAGGCGCCGCTTTATTGGTGGAGAGCCTGCGCCTCCAACCTCGGTGCTCCGAATGCACACCCGCACCCGACGGAGATAGTGCGCCCATCCCCTGGTGTAACCTCGGCTGTGCATCACTCTCTGCTGCTCTTTTTGTTTGTTTGTTTTTTTTTTTTTTTTGCGAGGTTGGTGTTGCGAGGTCGGTGCTGCTCAAGGCGCTCTAACAGCGCTTGTTGAGTCACGGACAGACTCGTGCATCCCTGTGCTGACGTGAGAAACGACTAGGGAGTACACGCCCGGAAATGATGAAGAAAGCACGAGTCAGCAACTAGCTTCATATAAAAACGCACACAAACACACACACAGACACACACAAAAGCACACGCCGTGGAGATGAGGAAAAGAAACTCACACAATCACACAGCCACACACACATACACACACACACAAAAACACACAAACATCGAATAGTACCACGAAGCAAACAAAGCATAAAAGAGAGAGAAAAGGACCGGAAAGGAGAAGGCGTCATTGCAACAAAAGAAAAAGGGCAGTGAAAACAGAATTGCGGGAAGGCCCCGCGCTGCTGGTGTGCCCAGTCTCTTGGACCCCCCACTCTCTCTCTCTATTTCCCGCACTCTTCCCTGCTGCGCCCCAACGCACGCGTAGCGCATGGCCGGACGGAAAGAACAAAGGGGGAAGGGGGGCAGGAGCAGACGTCCGCGTGCACGTGCGTCAGTTCACGTCGAGCTGGCGCCAACTTCACTACTGTCACCGTTTCACAGCACCTGCGTCAAGCGTGCAGTGCCCGTTCGACGCGCGCGCGCTGAACTGGGCAGGCTGCACAGACACTCCCCTCTTGGGTGAAAGGACTTTCTCCTTTCGAGGAGAAGTGCTGCGCAGATGTCGTTCCTTCTGGGGGGGGCGCACATGCGTGGCGCGTCGTTGTTGTTGTCGCTTTCGCGGCAACCTCCCCTTCCCCTCCAGCCTGCGTAACGCATCACGATTGAGGAGCGGAGAGACTGAAGCTAGAGAAGTCGAGTCTCACGTCAAGTTGATGCATCAGAGAGAGAGAGAGAGAGAGACGGACGCCAAAATGTAGAAGCAGCGAGGTCAAAACAAACCAGCGAAAAAGAAACTTGAAGCAGGGCAGCCAAGGAATAAGAAGGCGGGCTGAGCATGGTCATACAGATGTATTGGTTTGGGGAAAGGGGGGAGGTGAACGCACGTTGACGGGGTGAGATGCCCGCGCATGTACTTCATGTATGTGTGTGCGTGTACGTGTGTGTGTGTGTGTGTGTGTGTGTGTGTGTGTGTCTTCGTCACCGCCACCACCTTTCTTTTTCCTCTTGATGGGGGTGTGAGGTACAACACAGAACCATCAACGGTCGCAAAACCCCATCAAGAACGAGAACGCGGGGGGCGTCCACGAGTCCTCCGCACCTCTCCGAGACACACACACACACACACACACACACACACACACACACACGCACACGTACACACGAACGCATGAGGAGAAAAAGAGGTCGCACACACCCCTGTCAGCGAGCAAGACGCCGCTGGGAGAAAAAGAGCAGGGGTGAGTCGGCCGCGAAAGTGAGAAAGGGGGTAAAGGCAGAAAGGGCGGGGGGCGTGTGACACGGAGAAGGCGATGCCGGCACCTCGCCAACCACGTCTCCCTCCCCCCGCAAAAAGGAAGAAACAGGAAACTTCACCGTTTTTCTTTGCTCGCATCGAAAGGACGGGCACGTGTTATGACCCGAAAGCACAATCACACACACACACACATATATATTTATGTAAGCACAATACAAATAGATAAAGCCGCAGAAAAAAAAGTATGAGGCCCGATCACAGATTACCTTGCACTGCGCTACAAGTATGATTGCTGCGTCTGTGCCCTGCGACTAGAGATACGCACCCACAAACACTCAACGGTGAAACGTGCATCGATGCGCGTCGGGATCACGAAAGGCAAGGCGGAGGGATCCGGTCGCGAGTGCAGGCGTAAGCAGGGAAGTGGAAAAGAGGGAGGAAGAGACGCAGCTAGACGACACACGAAACGGGGCCACCTGCCCTCAAACACGCATGTTCACCTGCAAGGAACAAGCTGCAGCGACGTGTGGGTGTGTTCGTGCATGTGAGTGTTCGAGGGTGGGTGTGGCGGGGGTTGGGGACAGGAAAGAGACACACGAAAAAAAACGTCCTTTCTGTGATGCAGCGAGTGTGTGTGTTTGTGTGTGCGTGTCGGTGGGTGGGTGGGTGGGTATGGGCGTGTGTGACGGCGCAAAAAAAAAAAAGTGAGAGGAAGAACGATGAGTCCACGGTACACAACCGCATCGTCCGGAGCCGACGCCGTCGACGAGATACAACAGAGCGTTCTCACGAAAAAAAGGGAAAGAAAAGCCATACGCTGAGGAAGAGGGGTAAGAGCGGCGAGGCTTGATGCGAGCCGCAAACCCAAGCGCGCGCACATACACACACAGTCAAGCGCGGACGATTAGACAAGCGGGTGGGACACACAGCTGCGGAAAGTCGACAACAAACAAAAAAGAGTCGCAAAAGGCACCGGGGTGAAGACAAAACGAGCAAGCACAAACCAAGACCCGTAGGCGTGGGGAAGAAAACAAGCGCTGCGACATCCTGTTCACCAGCTTCCCCGCCGCGACAAGGCGACCGCTGTACTAAAGCGGCGAGTCCTCGACAGAAGGCTGGTGAAAAAAAAAGAGGAAAAGGGGGAAGGAGGGCCGCATTTCATGCGGCACAAGCACCGCATCTCCCACTCGCACTAGCCCCCAACACCGGCGCAATGCGGAGGGGGGGGGGGGCGCAGAGAGAACTACGAAGAACAAAAGCAAAAGAAACAGAAAAGGACGAGCTACGCCGAGGCGACGCCGGGAGAGGGGAGGGGGAACACGCAACAGCAAAAGAGCCGGTGCGGCAACCACACGGTGAAAGGAAGGAGTGACAGAGGGGAGAGCATCTGGAACGAAGAAGAACACTATACAACGGAGACGACGAAGGGAAGGGGGCAGAGACCACCTCTGATGCTGAACGGTGCTCCGTCTGCACGCACGCACGCGTGCACATGTACACGCAGGAACTCCAACGTGCACACACCACGCATGGAAGGCATGCAGGGGCAGCGCGACAAAGAGACAGAAAAAGATAAATGGCGGGGGGTGGGGGTGGGGGGTCAAAATCATAGGTGTGCCATGCGCAGCAGCCGGCAGCACTGTCCAACGCAAGAGAGAGAGGCAGAAAGAAGAAAGGCAAACACGAATTCACACACCATTCAGCGCGATGCAGCCACGTGGCTGCTCACGCACGCGCAACAAAGCGTACCCCGAAAAGAGCAGCTCCAGTAGAGGGGAGCGGCGGGGGGAAAAGGAGGGGGAGGTTGCTGGAGCCACGGAAACAAGCACACATACATGCACGCGTTCACAAGCACCAGCCAAAAAACAAACCGACCGAAAAGGAAAAAAACACAGGGGCAGAAAACGCAGAGTGTAAGCTAACATGCGGCGACGTAGGCGAAGAGAGGGAGGGGACGAAAACGGCGCACCCGACAGCCGCGATCCGGCTCGCCGCGGGACACCTTGGCAACTGGAGAAGGGAACCACGCATCGACAGAGGGGGGTAGAGAACGAGAGCAGAAGGCGGAAGTTAAAGAAAAACGGGAAAAGAGGAGGAGGACGGGGTGTCCGAGACGAACATGGAGGTGGGAACACAGGGGGGGAGGAGAAGTAGCTGAATAGTGGGCTCCTGCGTGCCGGTACGCGCACAACAGGCAGTTGGCGACGCCAAGTTAGAAAATGGAAAAGGAATGGACTTTCGGGGCGGGGGGCAAAATGAAGCGCGGGTTGCGCAGGGAACAAAGGGACGTGAAGGGAGAAGGGAAAGGGCCGGCGGTACTTACTCTCGCGTGCCGCAGTGGATGATTGTTTGCAGCGGCAACGACGAGGAAGACAGCCAAGCGTCAAACGCGCCGTGCTCACTCCGCACCTCCGCTTCCATTCACGTGTGCGGCTTTCCGCATCACAGTGTCGTGGGTGTCCGCCTCGCGCGGGTAGTGTGAAAAGGACTGGAATTGCCGCGTCGCGCCACACAGTGGCGGCGCAGCGTAGGCGCAAGCAAAGAAAAAAGAAAAACCAACATGGAGAAAAGGGAAAAGCATTGCGATGCCGTCAATGAGACGTTGAAACAGATCGCAACAACCACACGTGCGCGAAAGGTGCGCTACAGCGATGCAGGGACGCCTGCGGGCTGTCATGAAACAAGAAGTAAAACCGGAAAGAAAAGAGTGCGCCTAGGAAAAAAAATGCTCGCTGTGGAGTGTGATTCAGATCAGCTGTTTTTTTTCTTCTTTTTCATTCGACTGTTTGCATATGCTTCTGTTTGTTTAGTTGTAGAAGGAGGAGATCGGATTGCGCTTGCCGTGGGTCAAGTGAAGTGAGGGAATGAGAGTGTGAGAGAGGAGACAGACACACACACGCACACACGCACGCACACACAAACAGTCGGGGCGGAAGAAGGGGTGGAAGTCAAATGATAGAGGGGCACACACCAACGGACAAATACAAGTAGTGAAGGGAGGAAGAGGAGAAAGCAGGGGAAGGCAGTGAGAGGGGAGGGGCAATCACGGAGGACAAGACGAGTGGGCTTGCATCCGACAGCAATGAGGAAGGAGAAGGAAGCGAAGAAAAGCAGGGAGAGCTAAAAAAACGTATTCTCTACATGGGTGCACTCCTCCGCGAGCGGCGGACGGACAGCGCTTGTGGCCGAGCAGGGGGAGCTCAGCACGCGGGAGAGCGGAGTCGCGTATTTGCGAGACGGGGACCGCAAGCCTCCGTCGCAGCCACGTGCCTCCCTCCCCCGCCGCCATCCTTCTTGCCCGCCTCATCCGCGCGGACGGCGCGTGTGTGAACAAGGAAAAATGAATGCAGCGCTGTTTGTTCCGCACGTCCAACGACCGCCACGGAGGGTAAAACAACCGTCCCCCTCTGTGAGCGCGCGCACACACACACACACACACCGCCGGCACGCGAGTACACAGGCTGCCAAGCAGAGAGAACGGCTCGCCGCTGTCAAGCACTTCACCTTCAGGGGCAATGGAACCACACAGTACACAACGGCTACACGATGAGGCACACTATCGGAATCACTGCAAGGCACAGTACTAAAAGCCATCAAGGAGGGGCTCTCGAACAGGAGAAGGCAATGAGATGAATAAGGCAAGCGCGCAGCGCGAAGGAAACAGGCGGCGAGCAGAGTCGAAAGCGACAAAAGGGCAGAAGCGCGATCATGGAAAAGCTACCGGACGGGGCGAATGCCAACACAAAGGAGCCTGTGAAAGCTGGGCGAGAAGAGGCAGAAGACATCCCTTCGAGAAGGTCCCGCCCCTCTTTCCTTGTGGAAAGGGGCGGTTTTCCCGCTGCGAAGAGCGGCGAATTTGGAGTGGCCGCCAGCGGCGCGCTTCGCATGCGCGTGCCGGCCAGTCGAGCAGCAGCCCACCCGCCCCGCCTTCACTGTTGACAGCTTCCGTCAGCATCGTGCACGATGAAGCAGCGGGGGTGGCAATGCTCGGGTGAGAGGAGGCAAAACAAAGGGCTACGAAGGAGGCAGGAAACACGCCCAAAAGGGGAGCAGAGAGCTGAGGCAAAGGACCAAACAACCAAGGAGGATAGCGACGTCGCGAACGCCGGACATACGCGACGCCACCCAAGCGGGCACGCGTCGAGCCCGCGAGCAGGAGGCGAAGCCACCCCAAAGTCACTTGAAAAGTCAACGAGCGAAAACACAACCCGCCGCTGGGCGATCGGCACAACTGCCGTGGCGACACACCAGTACGGCTCTGAGCAGCTCGATGTAGCAACTGAAACGACTGACGAAAAAAAAGAAGATGAAGACGGAATTCCAAAAGAGAGGAAAGCCGAAGAGCGAGGTGGACGAAAGATACACTAGCATGAAGCACACCACGCCGCGTAGGGGTCAGAAAGCTGCTACCCCCTCGCACGACAAGCCTGAAACATGCTCTTCTCTCGCTCAGCGAGGCGACATACACACACACGTCTCGTTGCAGTGCGCGCTAGCCTGCTGCGTGCAACCAGATCGCAAAAGATGAGCAAAGACACAACTTCCCAGAACCCTGTCGACCCCGTGCGAGCGCGTCTGTGACGACACGGCGCAGTCGGCTCAGTAGCACGGAATGATGCACGCGAGAGCGGAAGGGCTACCTTCCAAGCGGACGCGCCGGCGCTGCAGGTTGTTGTGTTGCCCTACTCTCCTGTTTCCGGCCCCTTTCTTCCGCGGGAGGACAGCTGGCGGCGACGGCACGTTCGCCGTCAGAGCACACGCGCACCCGCAAGCGCGCGCCCTTGGAAGAAAAGGCAGAGAGAAGGAAAACCGCGACCTTATACGAGCTCACCGAACTGCTGCAGCGCGCGTGACGGCTAACGCCTCGTCACCAGCGCCCACCGTGCCGCATCTGGAAACAACCAGGTGAGCAAACGAGAGTTACTTTCGAGCTCTCCGGAAGAAAGCGCTGCTGCTGGACGGGCCTTGAAAGGAGAAGACGACTGTGTGTCACAACTGACCTCGGCGCTTGTGACGACGGCAGATAAAACTGTGTGGCGTGCGCCGCTTGCGCTTCCAGGTACGGAGAGCGTGCGCAGAGCGTCCAAAGCGCTACGCCAGGAAAGGGCCAATGCGCTGCACCTCCGGCTCGCTGGCGAGTGTGCAGGGGTAGCCATCGCCATGCCGCCTCTCTGCGTCACCGCCACGGCTGCCCAGGTCGTCGCGGTCGCGACCGCTCGTGCTGCTGCGATTGCTGCCACTCCCCGCGGCGCTGGTGCCGCTTCGGGCAGAAGAGCCGTGTGCCGCGCTTCCACTGCGACCTGGAAGCGGCTCACGGTTCGCGTTGGAGCCGCTGGGGCTGCACGATGGCGTCTCCTCCTGGACCTGCGAGCTAAACTCGTTCATGTTCGCCCCATGCACGATCGGCGACTTGCGGTTGGCCGCCATGCGAAGGTACTCAACGGGCAGGTACCGCTTGAAGAAACTGTGCTGCGCCACCGCGTCGAGTGTCGGCCTGTCCTCCGGACGCGGCGACAACAGCCACCTGCACAGGTCCTTTGCCTCGGCGCTAACAGAGGGTGGCATCGACGACATCTCGCCGTTCCGGATGCGAGCCTCAAGGGCGTGAGGGTCTGTCGTGGAGCCGAACGGGAAGTTCTGCGTGAGCAGGACGTACGCGATGCACCCCATCGACCAAATGTCAGCGCGGAACGCGTCGTACGAGCCGCAAAACACCTCTGGGGCGACATAGGCGAGGGTCCCCGTCAGGGTGTGCGCGTACTCGTTCGTGCTGGCCTGAAAATTGCTCTCGCGGTGCAGACGGCTGAGCCCAAAGTCAGAGATCTTGAGCACGCCGTCCGTGCCAAGGAGCAGATTCTCCGGCTTCAAGTCGCGATGCGCCACGCCGTTGCGATGGCACGCCCGGACACCAGCCACCAGCTGTATCAGAAGTGCAGCCACGTCTTGCTCGGGAAGCGGCCGGTCCATTCCAACAATGACATCGCACAGGTCCCCGCCCATGACCGGCTCGAGGATAATATAGTAGTTGTTGCTGCTTTCCAGAATTTCGATGAGCTGCACAATGTTGCGGTGCTTCAGGCGGCGCAGAATCGAAATCTCCAGCCGAATGTCGTTCTCGACTTGCTGGTTTGTCTTGGGGACAATCTTGGCGACGAGCATGCACCCTGTCGGGATGTGCCGCACACGCTTCACCTTGCTATACGCCCCTTCACCCACCACGTCGAGAATCTCGTAGTCGCCTACGCGCCGCATTCCCATAGCTGTACAGGCTTTGTTAAAGAACAAAAAACTAACAGACGGAGAAATGCTGAATGTGCAGTGCGAGGCTCGAAAGGGAAGCAAACACCGGGCTGTAAGTGGGCTAAAGGGACTTTACTGGGATGGGAGTCCAAGGAGGGCGATGCTCGTAACTGTGTGGTTTGTGAGAGTCGAGCGCGCGTAGCACCGCAGTAGCTCCGTTATTCCGCAAGTGCAGTACGCACGGCGACAGAAGAGAGTGAAAAGAGAGGTTCTTCATTGATCGTACCGAAGTCGCGACCCAATTGCTACAGCGCTGCACTCTGCCGTCCGTGGCGCGTCCCTGGTGCTGTGACTCCAGCGCGCATCCCCGCGCCTTGGCGAACTTCCTGTCCAACGGGCAGCGCAGCGCTGCAGAGTCGCTTGAGCAGACTACGCGCCGTAGCTTGCTCCTTCAGCAGCTCCTTCTTTCTGCTCTTTCGAGCTCGACTTCCCTTTTTTCTCGTGCGCGAGTGCGGTACTGGGGATGAAGCGAAGCACTTCGGTAAACAAAAAAAAAAAGTCAGCAAAAAGGGAGGTGATTACGGCGCCAGCACAAAGCGCTGCGCGTGCGAAACGTGGACACATCGACAGCAGAGACGAAGGTGCACGTCTGCTTTCAGCCAAAGGACACATCTGAAGGGTCACGGCTCGACCGCCGCGCATACGCACAGGAAAGACGGAAACGACGCAGCCGGGAGAAAAACGGAACATGAAACCACTGTGGGAATAAAAGAAGAGTAAACAAAGCGTGCGCGGGCAGAGCACCATCGCCCGATGAGGTCCTTCCCTAGTCCAGGACCATCGTATTCAGCACGCCGCAGCCGCCGCAGATGAACTCAATTCGCTTGACATCCGATCCCACCGTCACGGCGTTGATCACGTTGCACTGCCCGCACCGCAGCTGCACCGTCCGCTGGTTTTCCTCACTTTCGGCAGGAGGGGCCGCGTTGAGGGTCGCGCCCAGCTCCTGATAGCACCCGCCGCACAGTACCGCATCTGACTTCTTGGACGGCAGCTTGTTGAGGGAGTGGCAGACCTTGCACTCGATAAGGTCCTTCTGCGCGTGTTGGTGAGTCGGTTGCGACGGCTTTTCCTGCAGCGGCTCGCGGCACTGAGCGCACTTGCGGTGCTTTGCTGAGCTAGAGGGCTTGATGTAGTTGATGAAAGTGCACGTTGGGCACTCCACTGCGATCTCGTCCTCGCCAGCCGGCGGCGCCGCTGCACCTGTGTCAGCGGCGGCGGCGGCAGCAGCGGCGGCAGCGGCAGACTCCTGGCGGTTGTACTCCTCTTGCAGCTGGCGTGCGAGCGCTGCGTCCGCCGCCTCCTGCGACGAGCTCTCGGGTGCACTCTGCGTGGGGACCGGGGTCGGAGAGTTGCTGGAGCCGTTCAGCTGCTCCTGCAGCTGACGTGCGTAGAGCTCGTCCTGCTCCTCCTGCTGCAGCTCGCTCTCCGTCTTGGGGCGCTCCATTTGTACGGCAAGTAAAAGGTGGTGGTGAGGGGGCAGAAAAGGCACGCGGGAAGCACAGCTGTCAGGATCTGTTCACGTAAACAAGTCGCTAGCGTCTTCGTCCAGCCACACAGCAGACAAAAAAACAAACAAGCACACAACAACACAGTTGAATAAAACCGGTGCTTTCTTCTAATGTGCGTGTGTGCGGGAGACGGCGGCGCCGGTGAGGGAGATTGCCGGAGTTGCGTGGTGCAGGAGGTATAGCAGGGAGAGAGGAGGCGGAGAGGAGTGGAGTCAACGGTCACCCTAGAAAGGAAGTGCAAGTCCTTCCATTGAAATTGCCGTTTGTGAGGCGAGCGGTGCATCGGCAAGGCACACTTCTTTCCCTGGGGTAAACGATGTCGCGGTACGTCGTTCCTTTCACGTTGTCCTGGCGCAGTAGCGGTTCGACGGGTGACGCGCCGTAAGTTTCTGGAAACGCTCAGGAAAGCGCCCTTTCGATGCGCGGACACAGCCCTGTGGCTTTGCATGAAGCTGGGCATCAACGTTGCGAGCTGTCGCGCCATCACGGCAGTTTGAGCCTTGCACGCGGCCATGAAGAATGAGAGCATCGGCAGAGCCACGGGGGTGAAGGGCTCATCCCCCCCCCCCCCGCTTCCATCACTGTGCCTTTCCCCATGTCACTTGTCCACGACCACAGTCTGTGGAACGTCCTCTCCCCTCCCCCCACCTCCCTCAGCATCCGCCTTTCTCCTGCCTCGCGTTCTGCTACAGCAAGCGCTTTTTTGTTCGCAGGTTTTCTCAGTTAAGTTCGATTCCCCCCCCCCTCCTCCTCCTTCGCCGTTTCGGGCGAGTCGACCGCCTCACAACATTGTGGCTTGGCAACAGAGAGAATCACGACCAACGCCCAGTAGCAGCGCTTTTCCAAAATGAAGGGAAAAAGAGACCCCTAACTCCGCGTTTGCCCAGAACACGATTGGGGTAAACGGTAACCTGGATATTCAAAAGCCGCCATGCGCAGGTGAGGCACCCCCGTCAACCGGCGCCGACGCTCTCGATCTGCACTTTCTTCGCCCCCATCTCCTTGTACCCCTTAACGCGTCAATTCACGCTAGCGACTCAAAGGGTGAGAAGCAAATATCCATAGCCACCGCGCGAGCCAGCAGCAACGCAACCATGTTCAAGAAGCGTTACACCGCAAAGGAGGGACAGTCCGTGGGCAAGAGCGACGTCAAAAAACTCAGGAGTGCCGTCCTCGATGTTATTGGAAAGGAAAACGCAGACAGGTTCGATCTGGTGGTCGGCAAAAAGGACACTGTCACAAAGCGCAGGTACCAGTGCGGACCGGGCTCGTCAGCTTTTGTGTACTCTGTCAACGATGTGCCCTTTTTTGTCTCAGTCGATGTTGTCAGCCAAGAGGAACAGGACATCATCACTCATGCCAACCGTTTCAGCTTTGCCATGGTGCCGACGGTCTTTTTCTTCCTGCGGCTCCACCAGCTTCTCGCGGACAAGCCCGCGGAGTGGGCAAGCGTTGTGGCAGACGCTGGTGCTGCCGTCGTCTGTCGCGGCCCCACGTCCCGTTTCCTGCTTAGCGGCGCGCACTTAATGATGCCAGGTGTTCTGTCTGTGCAGAAGAAGAGCCGGTTGGACGTGGGTGACATGGCTCTCGTTTACTCCGTGGGTGTTGACGTGCCGTACGCCGTCGGCATCGTCACGCACAGCATGACGGCAAAGCAGGAGGCTGGCGTTGGGGTGTTCGTACTGCAGTGCTATCGCGACAACTTGTGGGAGGAGTACGAGAACCGCTTCGTCACGAACTACAGCCTCTCGTCTCAGACGCCCCTGATTCCCTCCGCATTCGAAGCGGACGAAGTGTGCGAAAGCTACCCGGCACCGGTAGCCGCAGCAGCAGAGGAGGGGAGTCCGATTACTGAGAACGAAGATGGTGAGAGCGGCGACGAAAACGTTGAGCCGGCGGCAGATTACGCCGCCATTTTTGCCGACGAGGACGCTGTGCTGATGTTCAGTCTCTGCGAAGGCGCAAAGCAAGTCTCAGCGTCGCAACTGCCGCTTCCGATGCCACAGTTCACGAGTTTGGTGGTGCACGCCTACCCGCGTGACGGCGCGCATACGTCAGCCATCCAGTTCAAGGACACGAAATACAAGAAGGCCCTTGCCTTCTTCCATAACTTCCCCGAGCTCCTCACTATCGAAGAAACCAGTCCGGGTGTGCATAGTGTCACCAAGCTCAGCCGTTCTGCCGACGTCCTGAAAAAGCACAACTCAGCGTACGCCGACTTTCTCGCGACAGTGCATCGTGATGGTTGCGACAAGGAGGCCAGGGCTCTTCAGGCGAAGCTGCTGGCGGACGGCACTGGCGTTTTCAGGCAACACATTGTGTCAGCGACAGTCCTCTACGCCGCACCGCGCGACCTCGAAGACGACCTTGCTCGTGTGCTGCTTCTCGGTGAAGAGCTCAACATCCCCCGTGATGCACTTTACCCCACCATTGAGCAGGTGACGACTGGCACGGTGCCCGTGTACGAAAAGTCTGTAATCGGCGACAACGTCCTGCAAGAGCTGTACACGCGAAAAACGCTCACCGACAACCTGACGCATTACATAAAGGCTCACAGCCTGCTTGTCGTTAGCGAGACCGACAAAAGCGAACTGCCGCGCGTCAAGATTGACGGCATCCTGGCCATGATGTTGTCGTCGAAGGCGTACGCGCCAGAGCTGCCGCTGGATCAGGTAAAGCAAGCGATGCTTGGCCTCTTCCGGCCGAAACACGAGATTGTGCTACAGACGACAGTGGAGGGCTCCTCGCTGGCGAGCGATAACTTGATTCCGCGGCGAATCATCAAAAATGGCGCTCTGCCCAAGGTTCACGTGTGGTCGGAGAAGGCGACGAACAACAAGTTTATCACTGTAGTCAAAAACCTTGAGGCCTTCGGTTTCGACCTGCAGCTACTCGCGGATCAGTGGAAGAAGCAGTTCTCCACAAGCTCGAGCATCGTTGACCCATCTGCTGACATGAAGAACTTGAAGCAGGGCACCAAAATCCCACTTGAGATTCACCTTCAAGGCAACCTGCAAGTCAAGGTAGAGGCAACCCTTCTCAAAGATGCGAACCTGCCTCCCATGCAGCTCGTATCCAAGAAGGGCTAGCGCTTTCCTTTTTTTTTTCTTCTCTGCCCGAAGGCTAACGGAAAGTGCGGGACACCTAATGAAAGAGCCCTACATACCTTTTTTTCTTTTCCAGTGTGAGGCACATGCGTGTTGAGAGAAGTCGACCATGTGTTGTGGAAGAAGAAGAAAAAAGGGTAGGTGGCCCGACCTGGTTTTGTGTGTGTTTCTTGTAGCGAGCATGCTCTCACACAGGGAGCTGCCAAGTCTCGTTTTTCGTGCACCGCCCGACTTGATTTCTGTTGCAGGTTTTAGTTTTGCTGGAAGCCGCTCTGTTTGCCTCGCATGGTGCGCCCTGCACATTGATCAACGCGGCTGCTGTCTCACCGTTGTCTGTGGAATTGCGCAAAACAGCCGGAGCCTCTTTTTCTCCGGGCACATGCTCGCGAAAGAAAGAAAAAAAACGAAGAGAGGACGCATTGGCGTTCATTCAGGACTGTGCCGCGTGTGAAAAGGCGCGCCCAAAACAAAACAAGTAATACATAAAAAGGCCTACAAGCAACGGTCAAATTGCACAGAAAGAGCTTTCGGGTCCGTCGGTGGAATACCAGAGCTTTTTTCTGGTGTTTTTTCCTTTCGTTCACTGGACCATGTAAGTGTAGCCGCGGGCTTTGCAAGCACCCACTGGGCCACACCACCACTAGCGTGAGCTTTCTTGGCCCGTGGAGCATTACCGTCGCAGTGCTTGCACAGAGTGCGCATTTGCGTTGAGTTGTGAAGCGCAAGCGGGCACTTTTGGGACGCGGGTGGTGCGCTTTTTGGAACGCTCCGTCTTCTTACTGCAAGGCGCTCTTTCGCAGGCTTTGCTCCTATATGTGTGTCCACTCCACCTTTTTGCCCCTCTTTCTGCTCCCCTTTATTAATCATCGCTGTCAAGCACCCCAGTGCTTTGCGTGTGCCGCTGCACCTGCGTTCTCATCTCGACTATCTTGCGGCTCCGAGCTCATTCACAATCCGCCGCCACGCACGCGGTTCACCTGTGGCTCCCCCCCTAGCGATTTGTACCTCACTGGAAGGCCAGACACACTCTCGGTTCTCCTGGTTTTGGCGGGACCACCTCGGCTTTCATTCCCTGTTGAAGAAGAAGAAAAAAAAACTAGTCGAGCTCACTTTCTTGTAGCTAAGTACTGTAGTAGTAAGCATGAAGGCCTTTCTCGCCGTCGCCGCCGGCTTCACCGCTTCTGGCTGGTACAGCAGCGTGTCTAGCTCCACTAGCTGCGCTGCGCCCAGCAGCCCGTTCTCGCAGTCTGAGTTCCGCACGTTTCCGCTGCTGGACGTCTACGATGAGTCGCACAATACGAAGGTGTTCCGCTTTGCCCTTCCGGAGGCGGACATGCCGCTGAACTTGGAGGTTTCCAGCTGCCTTAGCTTCCGGTACGTTGAAAAGGACGGAAAGGAGGTTATTCGACCCTACACTCCGCTGAACCGGTGCGACCAGCTGGGCTACTTCGATGTGCTGGTGAAGAAGTACCAAGGCTCCAAGATGGGTTCGCACCTTTTTGCCATGAAGAAGGGTGACACAATCGAGGTGAAAGGACCGTGGGTGAAGTTGCCCATCAAGGCGAACCAGTACAAGACGATTGGCATGATCGCTGGCGGCACCGGTATCTCGCCGATGTACCAGGTTGCGCGGAACGTGTTAAACACGCCGAAGAACAACACCGAGATTGCGCTCATCTACGCGAATCAGCGCAAGGAGGATGTGCTGCTCGGCAACGAGCTGAATGAGCTGATGGAAACGTACCCGCGCTTCTCGCCATACTTTGTGCTCTCCAAGGCACCGTCCGACTGGATGGGCGGAGTCGGTTACGTCAACAAGGAGATGATCAAGTCGCTCATGCCGGCGCCTAACCGCGCGGCCGACTCGCTTATCTTGGTGTGTGGACCGCCACCGTTCATGGAGGCGATTTCGGGCGACAAGGACTTCAAGAACTACCCGCCGTCGCAGGGAGAGCTGAAGGGCTACCTGAAGGAGCTCGGCTACATGCCCAAGATGATCTACAAGTTCTGAGCCACGGCTGCGGCACAACGGAGTACTGCGCTTGCACCACCACACCAAAAAAAAAAGGACACGGCCACGTGCATCGTGACCAGGTGGCGCACATTGCCAGCCGAGGAAACCGCTGGCTGTTGTCTGCGAGAGACGCTTAGAGGGCGCAGGGGTGAGTCGTCGCTCAGCGCTGCGGAGAGGGCTGCATTTGTGAAAGTCGTTGGCAGCATTGGGAAATGCAACAGATGGCCGACAACGAGGTGAAGAGGAGGACGGGTTGACGGCGAAGAACCGTCTCGAAGAGGAAGCGCACGCCATCGAGACGCTGTGGCTGGTGAGTCTGCACACCACTGCAGCTTTGGCGGTTGGCTGTGTGCTTCGCGGGGGTGTTGACAAGCTCTGCGTCCGGCCAGACTCGCAGTTTTGACGCGCTTCCTAGCACCGCTCGGCGTAGTACCTCTTCATGCGTCTCAAAGCGGACTGGATGCCGAGCGCGCCTACTTCTGCACCCCGTGCAGCAGCTCATCCCCTACGCATCTGCGCGTATCCCTGTGCTGCGCACTGTTCTTTGAGTTGACGTGTGCTGCTCGTAAATTTCGAGCCTTTTGCGAGCTGACGCGGCGTCGCGACGCGCACGTGTGTGTGCGTGTCCGCGTGCCTGGGTGGTTGTGGTTGTGTGCCTTTGTCTACTTGTCCGTCAGAGCGTGCCGCGTCTGTTTTTCCGTTTGAGCACTTTCTTGAGCGCTTTTCCAAGCTTCTCATTTCCAAATGGCCACAGTGCCTCCTGCCGCGTCACGTTTGCGTCACAGCACTTCGTGCCTTTCACTTGTTCGTGGCTCAGAGCATTCCAAGCTGGCTGAGTACAAATAAAGAATGCGCCATGCGGAGTGTTGCCTCTCAGTTGACGGGTCGGTTCCGTTCCACGACGCACGCCGTGTGAGAACAGCAGCGCCGCGGGCCGTGGCGGTAGCAAAGCGCCGGTGTCCGCCGCTCGGCAGGTCAGCATCCTGCAGTGAGTGGGCCCCGCCGCTCTACAAGGAGGATTCGCGTGTGCATTGGCACAGCCTCTGCTCGTGGAGGGAGCTCGCGGCAAAGGAAGTTTGAGCGCGCATTCACAAGTTCTGCCTCTCTCCGCAGGTGCGCGACACGGTGGCTCTTTTTTTCTGTGATTCCGCTGCGCGGCAGGATGAGTGCCTGTCGCGCTGCTCGCACGCCAGCGCACACGCGAGCCGGCAGCGGCTACCCAGTTCCCACATCTGTTCACCTTCACTCCGTCTTCTCGGGAATCCTCCCTCGTCTGGTCGAGAGCGAAGTCTGCACAGTTTCAGCATCTACAGCTCTACAACGCGATTTCCGCTTCTCACTCAGTATTTGGAAAAAAAAAAAAGAGTTCCAATACCGTCACATTCACTCTGTCACGATCACCCACGGATACTTTCTTTTTTTGCGTTTCTCTTTTTTTTCAGGAACGCCTCTTGCTCTCGTCTCGGTTGAACGCGCGTTTCTGTGTGCGAAGTTCTTCATTGACGTTGCCTTTCCTCCGCTGTTTTTGTTTGGCTCGCTGACTACTCAACGACTTTCCTATTACCGCGCTTCACTGCATTGTGCGTCGCCCTGTCCTTCACACTATTGCGCACGCCGCTTCTTCCTATTCGACCCCCTTCACCCCTCTTCGTCCGTTTCGTGATACACGATGAAGGCCCTTATCGCGACCATGGCCGGCTTCTTCGGCGCCAGCGCGTACAAGTCCAACTCTGTGGCGCAGGCGTGGGGCGAGAAGCCTGCGTTTTCGCAGGAGCAGTTCCAGCCCTACAAGCTCGTCCAGATTGACGAGGAGACGCACGACACAAAGCGCTTCCGCTTCGCCTTGGCGTCGAACAAGACGCGCCTCGACCTGCCCGTTGCGTCCTGCATCACGCTGCGCTACGTCGATGCGCAGGGCAAGGAGGTGATGCGGCCGTACACACCCATCAACCTGGTGGAGGACGAGGGCCACTTCGACCTTGTCGTCAAGTGCTACCCGAAGTCGCAGATGGGCTCGCATCTCTTCTCGCTCAAGGTCGGCGACGCCATTGACGTGAAGGGGCCGTGGCACACGTTTGACGTTAAGCCGGGCCAGTACACGAAGATTGGTATGATCGCTGGTGGCACGGGCCTCACGCCGATGTTCCAGATCCTGCACAACGTCCTGCACGCCCCGGGCAACACGACGATGGTCACCCTCCTCTACTCGAACAAGACGGCGAACGACATCCTGCTCAGCAAGGAGCTCGAGGCGCTCGCCAAGGAGCACCCTGGCAAGTTTGCCACATACCACTGCCTCACGACCCCGCCGAAGCGCTGGACGGGCTACTCGGGCCACATCACGCAGGCGATGATCAAGGAGACGATGCCAGGCCCGGAGCACCAGGGTGACTGCTGCGTCCTCGTCAGTGGGCCGCCGCCTTTCATGAAGACGATCTGCGGCCCGAAGGACTACAAGACCAGCCCGCCCAAGCAGGGGCCCCTCGACGGCTACCTCAAGGAGATGGGCTACACGGAGAGCGGCGTCTACAAGTTCTAGGCAAGCTAGATGCAAGTGATATGCGAGCCGCCCCTCCTCCCCTCGCTCAGCGCAGCGCCGGAGTCAAGAGGTGTGCATGCGTTCGTGTGTACGCGTGTCTGTTCGTGTGTGTCTGCGTGCGCTGGCGATTGCGAGTGGTTGTGCGCGGGGGACCTCGCCCTTGTGCTCTCCTTTCTCTTCCCCTCACGTACACTCGCACAGACACACGCGCACGCTAACGCGCACCAGCGCTCTCGCGGGTGGAGTTCTTCGTGCGCAACACTGAAAAGCAAAAAAAAAAAAGAAGGAGCGCGGCACTTGACTGACACGCCCCTTCTTTTTACCCCCTCCCCTCTCCCGTCAGCCGCCTTCCTCCTCCTCCGATCTCCCCCGCCGTCGCGCGCTGCCATTACTATTTCCCCTGCGACTTCTATACCCCGCGAGCGGCCGAGCCAGACTAGTCGACGTGGCTTTTCAGTCTTTTTCACTTTCCCCTTTTTCAAACCGGCCGGTTCAACTACTACGCCTTTCTCTCTTTCTTCTTTTTATCTCTGTTTCCTCTTCCGTTTCTCCTCCTCCGGCGTGCCGGCGCACGTGCGTGTGTGTGCGTGTGACTCTCCGTCTCTTGACATCTGCGTCGTGCGCTGCGCCACCCTCTCCGGCTTCTACGCCGCCCCCTCCCCTCCCCCTCCCCCCTCCCCCCTATGGCCCGTCCTCTCGGCCGTGGGCCTTGTTTTCCTCCCCTCTCCTCCTTCACCCCCCCAGTCCACCTGCTTCTCTGAGCAGCGTGCACCTTTACGTGCCGGGGTGAGCGTGACGAGGCGACGGCGACTGTGAGTCTGGTGAAGCTGCGTCGCAGCAACCCCCCCCCCCTCCCACCCACGCCGCTTCTATGCGGCATTTCTTTTTGCTGTCGTGGGTTCATGACTCGCTCAGTCGCACACGCGCTTCGGTGGAGAGGATAGCAGGCAGGCAGGCAGACAGACGAGGGGAGTGCTACTACGGCAGGGGAAGCGACGAAGCAGAGGTGAGCGAGAGGGCAGAGATGAGATGGGGGGGGGGGAGGGGAGGTGGGAAGACGGGGGCTCGTAGGTAGCGGAGCTCGAGAGGAGCGCTGCGTGGCGGGCGCAAAAGGGGAGGTGCTCGACCTTCTCGCCTCCTGCCTCATCTCACCACTCCGGGAGTGTCGTGCGCGAGCGAAATCGAATCTGCACGCACGCCAACGCCGCACCTTCCGCGTAGGCGCCACGTAACAAAAGGAGAAGTTCCGCGCGTATGGAAGCGGCATGTGGTAGCGGTGTCGGTGAAGCGGAGCTTTAGTACGACCATGCTAGCGATGGGTTGGCGCAAGCGCACGTGCACCTGCCCAGCCACCCACACAAAGCTAAGACAAAGAGTATCCCCAGAAAAAAGACAAGCAAGGAGAAGAAAGCAATCAAGCAAATCGACACGGAGGGTGTCTGTACCCGAGGCGCTCGCAAGGAACGCGTGTGAGCTGCGTTGCCTTGCCCCGTTACCCGCTCCACACACACACACACAAGAGTAGTCATCTCCAGCTTGCTGTTCCGGGAGTCCTACAGAACAGGAGAGTGGCGGAAAGGAGAGGACACACTTCCTCTTTCACCCTTTGGGAAGTGTGTGCGTGTGCCAGTGTCGTGGTGTCTCTTGCCTGTGTGAGAGGCCACGTCTTTTCTTGTTACCCCTTGGCGACTTCACGCTCTCCATCAGTGCGTCCCTCCATTTTTTTTCCCCTCTACCGCGTCGGTTGCCTTTCTCTCTTTTTCTCCACACACACGACGCCGACGTACGAGCGTGCATCGCGAAGATCGATATCAGCCAGTGGTTACCGGACGTCGCCCCCGAGGCAGGTTCTGCCACGCCCTCTGCATCGACGCCCTCGTCATCTTTCAGAGCTGCTCCGTGCCTGCGTTGCAGTTGCAGTCATGTTCCAGGCTACTCTCGCAGCGCGGCTCTTCTCAAAGCCGATCGCGCAGGGCTACATCGCGCAGCTTCCCAAGCCACTGCCCTCGTCGACGAGGCATGCCTGGACGCGGGCGATGGACGCGAACAGCGACGTGCGCGACTTCTACACGGCAGACGCGGAGCGGTACGACGCGTGGTACAAGGAGACGTATGGCATCGAGGACCTTTCCGATGGCTCGGCCGCGTCCGGGGCCGCGTCTAACCGCCAACTCGATGACGCGCGCAACCTACAACAGGCCGCGGACGAGTACGACTTGCAGGGCGTGAAGGAGGAGTTGGAATTTTGGCGCGAGGAGTTTACGCACCTCAACCAGCTCCGCTAAGCACTCTTTCCCGTCTTGCTTCGCAAGAACGCGGACGAGGGCGACGAGTGCGTGCTTGGTACGTTTCTGGCCGTGATGTCGCTGTCACTGGCCTAGAGTGTGTTGGTCGTCCCTCTTCTGGTCTTGCTGAAGAGCCCGTGCAAGAAAAAAAAAGAAAAAGAGAGGTGGAAGCGTTTTTTCTCTCCTTTTTTCACACACACACACACACATGCCCATACACGAAAAAAACAAAGCAAGTCCACGAGATGAAGGCGAGCTTCAATGGGCAATGGCGATAGGCGTGGCTGCCGACAAGGTCATGCAATTTGGTTCGTGCAGGCTTTTCCTTTGGGAGACTCCCCCGTCATGCATGGACGTCACAAAGCCTCTAGGGGTCTGTGCTGTATGGGACTGGGCTCGCGTTCTTCAGACTCCGTAGCTTCTCTTCCAACCGTGCTTGCACTTCTCTCCACTTTGTACCTTTCCCCTTTCCGCCCTGTTTCCTCACACGCGCCGGCCCACGACCACGACTACTCCCGCCGCCGCTGTTGCGCGTCTCTCGGGCACGCACGGACACTCTACGTGTGCTGCTCCCCCTTCCCACCGGACAGTGCTGTCTTTCACGTCTCCGCCCCACCTTCACGGCTCTACCGTTACACACCTGCACGCGCACCTCGTTGCACGCCCTCGTTTTCCCTTTTCTTGTGCACTGCGGAGTGTACGTTTGCTGGTGTCTGCCCACCGCGAGAAGAGAGAGAGAAAGGCCCTCCCCTCCGACCTCCTTTCCACCCCACACCTCTCTTCGCCCTGACACTGTTCTCGTGATTATCTTTCTGTTTCTGTCGCTCTCTCTCTCAGTGCCATCCCCGACATCACCACCACCGTTTTTTTTTTTTTTTGCGGGATCTACTCACAATCGCCACCACCACAAACACCCCCCCTCCCCTCCCCTCAACGACACACAAACACGTCCTCTCCCATCCCCAACCGCACCAGCTTTTCACTTACGAGAGGAGGGCGGTGTGCCTTTTCGTTTTTTTCTTTCCCACGTCCCTCCTCTTCCCACTCCTGCCCGCTTTTTCCCATTTTCTCCTGCTGGCTCTTTCAGGACTTCGCGTCCCTCGTGCTCACCCCCCCTTGGCTCCACTAGAAGGAAACAGGGATCTCGAAAAAGGCTACAGAAGAGAACAAAAGAAGGAAGCGCACCACGGGCGAAGGAATCCAATTGTGACACTGAGAAGGGCAGGTGTCCAAGCAAACGCCGTAAGGAAAAGAAACAAAGCGCGAAAAAACGCAAGAGAGAGAGAGAGAGAGCCGCACTGGCGCCCGCCTGTCTGTCCCCCTACTGCAAAACACCTACACATAGACGCAAGGATAGTGGAACGTGTGTGCGGAGCCCAACACCAAAGAAGAGCAGCCCGCAACATCATCGCTACCGCTTTTTCTTCGCGCTTTTCTCACTTCCTCTTTTTTCTTTCGTGTGCTCCGTTTTCTATTTGCGTCTCACCACGCGTGTCGGCGTCTGTGAGTGAGTGAGTCAGTGACTGAGTGTGTGTGTTTGCGCGCGCTGCTGTCTGCCGGGACCCGCGGGCAACCGCGAAAGAAAAAGCAACAACAACCCATCGAGCGCACTCGCAGTAAACGATAGGAGAAGCAACAACGTCGAAAGAAGAGGAAAACGCGTGGTGTTATTCGTACTAGCTCGTGGAAGAGGAAATACAAGAAAGAGAAGAAAGAAACAGGAACAGTGGCGCCGCGGTCTTCCGGTCCCAACTGTCTCGCTTTTTTTCCTTCTCCACGTGTACTCGTCTTCTTTTCGCTGACGCGGTTTCTCTTTTCTCACCTCTCCACCAAACCTCTTCACATCAGCCTCTCTCTCCTCCATCGAAGTGCGTGGACTTATAGGTTCCGCTTTCTGTTTTTCCTTCTGCGACCGCTGCTTGCTCCTATCTCTATCTCGCCTGCGCGTGTGTCTTTGTGTGTGTCTGCTTATTTTCTTTGTTTCTCGAGTTTGCTAGCCGGGCAACGGCTTCATTCTCCTCTCTGTCTCACCTTCTTCTGCCCTTGTGTATTGCCATCCTTTCGTTTCTTTTTTCTCCCTTCCCCCCCTTGTCTACCTAAGCCTCCTCTCTTTGTCGGACGTTCACGGAAGAGGCCGTACAGTAAAAAAAGAAAAAGAAGACACACACGCCCAAGACCACCACCAAGACCAATAGCAGCTGTGTGAGGACCCGGAGAACACGGAAAAGGCAAAGTGCGGCAGCTGCCCGATTATCCCCTTACTTCCTTCTCGCACCCCTGCAGTGAGACCCAAGACGCGCACACCAACGCACCCTCAAACACACACACACACACACACGAACGTGCCGCCGTGGTTTTTCCTCCTCCCCTCTTTCGCTACTTCTTTTTTCTTTCTCTGTTCGACGCTTTCCCCTGTCCCCCATTTTCATTCCTTCGTCTTGTCCCAACGCTGCGCCACCGTGGAGCCGCCTCCACCCGTTCTCTCTCTCTCCCCTTTTCAGCTGACGACCCATTCCGCTTCCGCGCACACCGTGCACTTCCCCACCAGGGGCCCTCGTCACCTCTCACTCCCCCACCGCCCCCCCCAAGCACCTTCTCCACTCCCTGGCTTATTAGTTTGGTCTTGCGCCGCCCCCCCCTCCGCTCTCTCCTTCCCCCCTTCCCGTTCTCCTCGACCCTCTCCTTCTTTTTGTTGTGATCACTGTTCTTACTTTTTTCTTTAAATTGATCTCTGCTCCTCTTTTTTTTTTCCTCTCCCCCCCGCGTGCTCCACGTGCGTGCTGGCTTCGTGTTTATAGTTCTATTCCCCCTTCCTCCTTCCCCCGCTCCCTCTGTGCGACTCTACTTGGGTCCCTCGTTCCCTCCCCCCGCTCTGCCTTCTCACTCTCTTCCGGCTTTCCTCCCCCGCTCTCGCCCGATCGTCCCTGCGTGTGTCGGTACATCAGCGCCAGTTCACCTTCGACTTTTTGCTCTTTGTTCTCCGCTTTCTTGCCCCCTTACTCTCGCATCACCCTCCCGTACCCCCCGGCTCTCCTGCTGACTCCGGCTTTGAGGTCCCCTTGTCTTTGCGCGGCATTGCATCAAGGCGCAGTGTGTGCTGCCCCTGGGCGTGATCTGTGGCGCTTCCTGAGTTCAGAAAGTGAGCGAGAGGGAATAAGAAGAAAAAGGATAAACGACGAAGAAGAGAGGAAACAAGAAGCACACCGACAGCCACAACAGCGACCCTGTACCAAAAACAAGCAATAGCGTTGCCTTCGACACCAACCCTCTTCTTCACCGCGCCCCGCGCTTCCCCACCCGTTTGTTTGCCTTGTCGTTTCTTCTTCCTTCACTGTCTGTTTATCACCCGCCGTCTCACCCGCCGCTTTACTCGTCCTACCTTCACATCCACCTCAGCTCCTCGACTGGTGGGGTTGCTGTTTTTTTTTTTTGTAGTCCTCCGTGCGTGTGCGTGTGTGCGTGTGTCGACGCGAGAGTCACGTCAACGTGCTCTAACGTCACCTCCTCACCATCCGCTGACAGCGGGTTCGCCTGTGAAGGGCAGACAGGGACGGCGCAAAGGGGTGCGCAGAGGAAAAAAAAGAGGAGGCGCACGAGGAAGAAGATCACGCCCGATCAGGTGCGTCGCTTCCTAAAAAAGCAAATATTGATAGACCCCCCCGCACCCGCCAAAACGCGTTGCAGGAAGGAGAGGAAAGAAAAAAGAGTATTGTCAACCTACAAGAAGAGCTGAGAGAGACACCGTGCTGACTTTGCTGACGTCTCCGTTTTTCTTCTTGCTTCATCTCCGCTACCCGCTCTTCTTCCCTCACTTCATTTTTTCGGCCTTTCCCTTTTCTGCTTTCTTCTCTTTTCTCGTGTCTTCTTGGTTCCGTCCGATACGCTCTCCTCCCGTTTTTTCCCCCGTCTTCGCCTTCTTAAGTTCCTTTTTCTTGGCTGAGGCCCTTCTCGACTTGCCACCTTTGTTGCAGGCGTGCGCTGCGCGCACTTCATCTTCCCCTCTATCCCCCGAGCGCCCTCCTGCCTCTCCCCTCCCCACTCTTGCCCTGCCTCCGCCTCCACCGTGCTTGCCGGCCGCCACCGCTTTAGCCGTCACAGACACACTTGCTCACAGGCCCTCGCGCAAGCCACACGACGACGCAAAGTCGCACACGAAGGAAAGGCCGGGCCCTGCTGTGAAGCAGCGGCAAGCAAACGAGCCAGAAACCAACTCACCCTCCTCACAACCTCAAGAACTCAAACGCAGCACACACCAAGCTACGGCAAGCCCGTGCTCAGGCAAATAAACTGGCGTTTTACACGCTCCCCTTTTTCCTTGTTTTTTTACTCCTTGCCTCTTGGCTTTCCTCTGTGGTGCTTTTCTACCAGCACTTCGCATCTGTTCTCTTTTCTTTTTTTTTTTCTTTGGTTTCTTTGACCCTCGTGAACAGAACCCCCCCTTCCTCTTCTACACTCCTACAGACACGCAGGCGCACACGCACCTAGACAAACACAGACGCAGCAAGAGAGTAGGAGCAAAAAGGAAGCGACTGCAGAAGCAGAACAAAAGAAACTTCCGACCTCGCGTTTTTCCCCCATCTCACGTGTTTTTCTGGAAGCCCACCCCCCTCACTCTCTTCGTTCTTCTTCCTTTCTTTGCATTTTTCTCGGTGTGTCCCCGACGCCCCCCCCCTTCCCCCCCCCCGCTGCCCACCCTCCCTCACGTTTCCTTCTTTTCGTTTTTGTGCCTCCCCTCCCCCTTCCCTCCTCCTCCTCTCCCTGTCTTTTCCCCCTCCCCACCCTTCTTCCCTCTCCCCGCTTTGCCTTCACCGTCATCTACACAACTCTTTTTTTTTGTAAGTGCCGCAGGTCGTGCGTGTGCGTGCGCGTGTGCGTGTACCTTTCTGAGTGTCTCGACGCGGCATCGTTCTTGTGTTGTGCTACAAACCAACCCCTCTCTTCAAATCCCCATTTTTGAGTGCATCTTTTTTTTTGGGCTTCTTCTTCGCCTGAGTGACCGTGCGTGTCTGGCCATCGCTCGCCGCGGCGCTTTTTTTTTTCCTTTTCTTCCTCGGCTGCTTCGGTTTTCCTTCTCTCCATCCTTTTTGCCTTTCTCTTGCGTCTTGGTCGTGTGCCCCGACAGAATCTCGGCGCCAACCCCTCCTCCCCCCTTTCACTCCCTTACGTTTTTTTTTTGTGCTCCACTCTACCTTTTCCACCTCCCGTCAACTCCCAGCTTGACGCGCATTCTCCTTCACGCAAACAAGAACGAAAAAAGACAGGGACCCTACCCTTCCCTACGTGTTCATTCTTTCGCTCTCCACCCGACAGTGTGCTAGCTCCCCCCTCCTCTGCCCTCCCGAGTTTCTTTCGCGCTTTCCCAGCGCCCCCCCCCCCTTCCCCCCCCCTGCCCCGAGCGTGTTCGTGCGTGTCGTAAGTGTGGTTCTTGTGTGCGCGTGTGTTTAGTGGTGCTTGCCGTGCTCCCCTCCACACATCTCCCAACAGCTCACCCCCTCTGTCTCTTCCCTTTTTTCTCTGTCTTGCTCCACATTCACGTGTGCGCTTCTCTTCCTCCCCCCTTCCCTTCCCTGCCCCTCCCCCTCCCCCCTTTCTGCCTGGCCGCTTCCCTCCCTCCCCAACCGCTTCTTTGAGTGTGATATTGACTCTCTCTCTCTCTCAGGGTACGGCTGCCGTTCCTCGTCCTCTCTGTGTGTGCCTCTGTGTGTTTTGTGTAACTGTGTACCCGCTTGTGCGTCTTGGTGTGTTTGTGTGCTGGTGTGTGCCTTTTCTTTCCTCTTTGCCGTCTGGTGTCTGAGGGCTTCCGCCTCTTTGGTTTTTTCTTCGCCAAACCGATCTTCCTGCCTGCCTCACGTTCACCCGCCATCCCGGTCACTATCTGAAACGCAAGTGTCGTTCGCTTTCTACAGACGGTTTTTTTTTTTTTCTGCCGGTACGTGTGCTCGTCGACCTTCCACTTCGCTCCCTTTTATTTTTCAAGCGTGCGCCCCAAGCGCCACCAGTGCGTGTTTTTGTGTTTTTGTGGGTGAGTGTGTGTCGGTTTGTGTGCGTGCGCGTTTTGTGCACCCTCTGTAAGCGCGCACGTGTGCGTCATTGTGTGTCTGTGTGTGTCCGTGTTGGTGTCTGTGTCATTTCTCTTCCCTCTCTGACTTCATTTTGTCCTCTTGCGCTCGTCCTGCAGTCCTTTCGCACCTCCCGCAGAGCGTCACACACGCGTGTGCGGGTGGCTCGGTCGCGCGCGCTCTGTGGCTCCTCTATTCCTTCCCTTCCCCCCTCCTTCCTGCCGCAGTGCTGGCGAACCACCTCACCTGCCCAACGCGTGCGTTCACCTGACCCGCTCTGCCTACTAACGGTGCGTTTGTGCTCCCCTTGTCCCGAGCGCTTCTCTTCCACCTCTTGTGCCTAGTCCTGGGGCTCCTGTGTGAGTGTGTTTGTGTTTGTCTTTGCTGACGTCGACTGTGCTGACGTCGACTGTGCTGCATCCGTCGGCCGTGGTGAATTCCCGTCTCTGTCTCGGACCTTCGAGTGATCCTCGTTGTTGGCGTGCCGCCGCTGCCCCTCTCTTTGCGAACGTCCTCGCTCCTTTTCAGGCCCTCTGTAGGCGCCCTCGTGTGCGCTCGCGTGTGTAAATCTGTGCGTGTGTGTGTGTGTGTGTGTGCGTTTGTGTAGGTGTGCGCTAGTCCGCCGCTTCCTCCCTCTTCCCACGCACAGCGACCGCGCTGGTGCGAGTCCGAGTTGAGCAACAGAAAAAGAAGAGCTGGCCGCGGCTTCTCTCCCCCTCCCCACTTGACTCTTCCTCACACACACCAAGGAGGCCACCTGCGACCATATTTTTTTTTCCTTCGTGGAGTGAATCCAACGTACAACGTCGGCAAGCAAATTGTGGCACTTTTTTTTTCCGTTGGAAGACGTGCTGTTGAGCTTTGCTTCCGACCTTGGTGTTTCTTGTGTTGTGTTGTGTGTGTGTGTAAGTTTGTGACTCTGCGTCAAGTTTCTCGTGCCACCTCCTTCGTCTTCACTTCTCACTTGCCTTGTGTCGCCTGCGTGGCTTGACTTCTATCGCGTTTTCTTTCTTCCTCAAACTACTTGTCATCCCCACTTCCTCTCCGCCTCTCCAGTCCTCACTACACACGAGAGCGAGAGCAAAGGAAGAAACAAGCAGAAGGAAGGAAACACGCAACACAAAAAAGAGAATCGTGCTCATTCACACACTTCGACGTGCGAAACGTAAAGCCGAAAGCTGATCAAGTGAAACACGAGAAGAAAAAGAAGGCAGACAACAACAACATTCAGCTGAGGCAAGGTAGCATCTCCCCCCCCTGTTCTCTCTCTCCGCGAGCACCTTCGCATCGTCGGTGGAGGAAGGGAAAGGTGTGTCGACACACTTGCTGCTTCTTGACTCGGCTCCTTTTTGTTTTTTTTTGCTGCTTCCACTCAAGCTGCTTTGCCGCGCACTGCACGCTTGTCTTCTTTCCGTGTTCACAGGTTTTGAACGCCGCTCCTCTCTCTCAGCTTCGCGTGGGGCTTCCTGCACTACCCTGCCCTTGTCTTTTCCCGCTGACTGTCTTTAACGCCTCGATTTCTCTCTGCTGAGTTGTTATCCTTCTCCTCCCTTCTCTGTCGCCTGCCCCTTCCCACACCGCTGCTTCAGGGTTCAGAGTAGCACGGCACACGAGCCAAAGAACAACAAGAGAAAACAGCAAGGCTGTCAGAAAACGGGTTGATCTACCACGCCGCGTTCACTGTAGCGGCGGCGCCCGTCCCGAGGACACAGCAACAAAAGGAGAAGCGAACGCAACAGTTTCTACTGGTGCCGCCCTCTCCGGCAACAGGAGCACCGAGAAAGAAAGACAGGGAAAAACACAATAGACTCCGCGCTCACCCAAACGCGAAGTAAGCGAGAAAAAAGAAAACAGCGAAAACTGAGAAAAAAAACCAGAACAGCGTACAAAAACAGCGGATACCCTTGACGTCAAATTCGCAAACTACGACAACAACGGCCTTCATTCTTTCCCTTTTGCGTGCTCCTTTGTTCCATTCGAAAGAGAAGAAAGGAGAAAGGCGGACGAGCTCCTTTTTGCGCTCTCCGTACCTTGTTCTTTTCTCCTTCTGCTCTTGCTCTTCTTCTGCCTGGCACACGGCGCGGAGAGCTCCTGCAGTGTGCTGCCAGGGTTTTCTGTTTGGCTGCGTCGCGCGTGAGAAGGACAGGAGAACAACAACAACCCCCCAAAAAAAGAGATACACGCACGCACGCAGACCCACGGACATCACCTTTGCATTAGAGAGCACTCGAGTACTTCCCCCCCCCCCCCGTGCGTCTTGCGGCTTCCATTTGCAGACCGAGCCACACAAAAGCGCACGAGCAGAGACAAGTCCGCTTTTTTTTTTTCCCGTGACGTCTCCTGGCTTTGCCTTCTCCTGATCTTGTAGTCTCGGTCGACTTCTCCGGCTGATCCAATTGTTGCGATTGAAATCTCCTCCGTCAGCCTTCGTCTCTGACGGCGATCCCCCGCTCCCGTATTCCGTTCTCACTGCCACCTCGCATTCCAGCACTGTCTTCCCCCCCCTTCCGCGTTGCAGCCCTCCGTCCGCCCCTTTCTCCCCGCCCTTTCGTATCTGCCTCGACGCATCGCCAGCGAACCGCATCGCGCTTTGTTCCCGCTTTCCTTCTTTCCTTGTTTGTGTTGCCTCCCCCTCTCTTTCTATCTTCTCCACCCGTTTGAACCTTTTCCTGGTTTTCCCCCTCTTTTCCCCCTGCGTGTGTGGGTCGTGCTCTCTTTTTCCTTTCCCTGTGCCTTTGTCCCTTCCCTCCCTCCCTCCCCCTTTCCGCGTGCTTCATCCTTGCTTTCTCCTCGTTCTTTTTCTCATTTGCCGTTTCGCGCTTGGAC
>JASAOO010003436.1:0-61087 GCA_030849075.1 Zelonia costaricensis | reverse complement strand
ACGGATGCACAAAGATGAGGAGGAGGGCACAGGGGGGGGGGATCAGCGGAAGAGGAGCAGGTGAAACTGCGCGACGCTGTGGTTTGTGTGTATAGGTGGAGGGAAGCAGAGGGGGAGGGGTAAGAGTGCGGGAAGGTGCCCACACCCACACACAGCGTGGCAAGTCCCTAGCGCTTTACACGACGCGCGTGAAGGGGGGGGGATGGGTGAGAGTCGCGGGAACGGAGTCCGCTCGACGTCGCCGCGTGCCTCCCCCGCCGTGTCGGGTGGAGGGAAGACGCGCGCTCACGAGTCGGAGAGGCGAGAGAAGGCGCGGAGCGAGAGAGGGGGGGGGGATGGGGCGAGGCAGGAATGCAGCCCCAACAAGGAAAAAGAAAGGGATCAACGCGGACCTAAACCAGTGCACCGGTGCGTGTGCGTGTGTGTTTATGGTTTGGTTTGTTCCGGTGCGTTTGCGCGAGTGAGCGCAAGTGCAAATCGAGAAGTGATGCCGGGTGGGAGATGAGAGAAGAGACAGAGAGGTGAACGTGACGGGATAAAGGGAGAGAGAGATAGATGGATGAGGCAGAGGTGTTTTCTCGTTGCCTCACGTGCCTCGCACGCGCACGTGTGGGCGGAAGTGCGATGGAGTTGCTAGCCACCATTTTTTTTTTTTTCGTTGGTAGCTGTATCGGCTGCTGGCTCCCCCCATGTGTCCTCACGTACGACCCGGCAAAGTACCCGCTCTCGTCGACGTGACGTAAAGTGCGCGCGGTGCTGCATCTGAAGAGTGTTTCGACTCACCTGCGGCGTCGCTTGACGCGGCGACCAGACTCGGGCGCGTGGAGCTTTCCGCCATGTTTTCTCGTTCTTCTACTTCGCGGCGGGAGAGCCGCGAGGAGGGGAATGCAGGAGCGGCTGGAAGGCCGTCCGTGCATTTCGTTTATTTGTGTGTGCACGTCAGCTGCGCGCTTCCTTGCGTTGGCCCTCGGGTCGCAGTGGGGCGACACAAACGCTACACGCCACGGACACCGAGAAGGGAACAGGTGGAGGAGGAGGAGGCGCGTTCGCTCGCAGCCGACGCAGACCCAACCTGGCCCGCACAGCCCCAGTCGTCACGCTCGAGGCAAGGGCGTCACTGCTTCAGCCACTGACTCATCAGGGCGGTGTAAGCCTGGTCACGCTGCAGGAAGTTCGTGAGGAAGATGGAGTCGTTGAGGTGCGTCTTCACCTCGAGCGCGTTCTCAAACATCTTGACCGACTTGGACTTGACGATGTCCTTGATCTCGTCGTACTCGATGGAGAAGTGGGCGTTCGTCATGGTGCCCTGGAAGCACAGCCAGTGTGGCGTGATGAAGAGGTAGCCCTGCTTCGGCATCGACTTCTCCACCCATGCGCAGTTGAAGGACTCGACGATTGTTTCACCGGCGAGGTTCGGGAACGCCTTGCGGAAGGTGCTCTCGATGTTGTTGCGCATCGCGCCCGTGACGCCCGTCACCTCCAGCAGGGCACCCCCAACGACGCGGCCGGCGGTGAAAGGCGCCTTGAGAACCTCGATGCCGCCCTGCATCGCTGCCCGCCCCACGCCGCCGAGCGAGATACCGGCGTCAGCGGCGGGCTGGTCGAGCGAGGCGAGCTGGACCGGCGGCTGGAAGGTCGTCGTGGCGTCGCGACCCTGCTTTGAGAGGAGAGCTATGTGGGCGTCTGCCGCGCTCTGCTTGCGGCGCTTCACCCGCGACTGCGCCGCCTTCACCTCGGACTCGGGCACCTCCGGGAAGCCGGCCATGTCGAAGCCGCTGCGCGAGAAGCTAATGATAGCGGCTTGCTTCTGGTTCGGAATATCCGCGCTGCGCACCTCCGAGTACACCATGCACGTCACCCGCGCGTACCCGGGCGCGCCGTCGACGAGGGTGGCCATGTGCAGCACCTCGTGCCGCACGCCGTCCATGTTGAGTGAGTCCTGAATGATCGCCGTTGGCCCGACGCGCGGCGGCTGCTTAATGAGGGCGTACATGGTGTAGAGGCGCCGCTGGTTGTCCTCACTGCTGCCGATGCCCCAGGCGCACACCGGCAGGCTGGAGAGATCCTCCGGGTCGTCGATGAGCACCTCGCCCGCCGGCGAGACGAACGGGTCCACCTCGGCGCAGTCCGTCTCGAGCACGTCGCACAAAAAGTCCGCCTGCGTGTCCTCGCTGCCGCGCACGTAGTTGCAGTACACAAAGTAGGCCAGGCTCCCGGGGCGGGCGAGGCGGATGTAGTACGTCGACACGGGCTCGTCGTAGGTGAAGCTGGCGAGGTTGCTGAACACGTTGGGCCGCGACGCCATGACCACGGTGCCGAGCGCCGCCTCTAGGGTGGACGTGAGAATCAGGTACGGTGGCTCGGAGCGGGCCAGCGCGCTCAGCTCCTCGGGCGTAAGCTCCGGCACCGCCTCGGAAACAGGGATTACCGTGGCCGGCTGATTCTTGGCGGAGCGCCGCGTTGCCGCCGTCTGCACACCCGACTCCGCCGCCGCGGCCAGCGCCGCCATCGAATCCTCCGGGCCGGTGCGGCTGGAGAGGCTGTTCTGCGATGGGTCTGCGTGCGCCGGCGACCGCGACCGCGAATCTGGGGTGGCATCCTCCTCCGCCTGCGCCGCAGCCGCAGCCGCAGCCGCAGCAGCGGCCTTCTTCTTTCCGCCCTTCTTGCCAGCGGGTGCGGCGGCCGGCCCTGTGGACGCGGTGTCCTCGCCCTCCCCGTCGTGTGGGGCCTCCAGGGCGCCGTGCTTCTTGCGCCGCCCTGGCTTAGCTGCCGCCGCCGTTTCGGACAACTCGTCCGCCTCCGCGTTGGCAGGGGTCGCGGGGGGCACGACGACGGACGGAGCCGCTGACGTGGTGGGGGTGCGGGTGGCAGGCGTCGAGCCGGCGCCTGGCGACTCGCGGAAGAAGGTGGCCTTGCCACGGCTGAAGCCCTGGCTGCCCTTCTCCCAGCCCGCGCTCATCTCCGCGTAGAAGGTGCCCATCTGCGTGACGAAGGTGCTGAAGAAGTTGAGCAGCAGCGCCGGCGCTGCCTCGGGGCTGGCCCCCAGCACCGGCGCCATCGCCTCGCCCATCTTCACGAGATCGTCAAGGCAGTCGGACAGGCTCGTGCACGCCTTGAGAGTGAAGCCGCTGAGCTGCCCGGTCGCGGTGAGGAGGTCGGCGGAGGGTTCGGTGCTGCCTTGCAGGCCATCGCACACGTTCTGCGACATGAGCGCCAGCTCGTCGCTGATGCCGCGCGTGTGCGCTGCGATGCTCTGCACCTGCTGCACGAGGCTCCGCTGCACCTCGGCGGGGCTGCGGACCTTCTTGCTCATGGCGCCCACAAACACACAGCACGGGCGAGGGTGGGTTGCAACCGACGCCGGATACGGGAAAGGAGTAGGCAAAGTGAGGCAACAAGACCAGATGGGGTACGCACGAGTTGTGGGGGATAAAGGAGATAAGGCAGAGAAGCACGAGCACGTAATGTGGCTGTGGTGCTTCAGGGGAGGGGGCGGCCGAAGTTCACCGGCGGCAAAAGCAGCAAATGGAGTTAAGACAAGCAATCAAGGGGCCGGGGCACGACAGCACGTGCAAGGGGGGAAACGTGGAGGGGTGCAGCAAGATTCGCCGAACAGAGAGAAAGGACCCAACACGCCAACGGCGGGAAAGGTGGCCGAGGCGCGCCGCGGGAACGATGAGAATTCAGGGACGGCGCGGTAGCGATACACAACTGCAGCGCCTATGAGCAACAAACCAACGTGGGAGGCGAGCGGTCCACGTAGTGAGACAGGGAGAGAGAAGCGATGAGCAAGGACTTCAATACTGGCACTGTGCGTGCGCGTGTGTGTGTGTGTCTGTCTGTGTGTGTTTGTCTTTTAGGCGAGACGCACTGCCCCCAACAGCTCATCTATCTCCCCAAAGCAGAAAGCAACCGGTGAGTGGGTATGTGTGAGTGGAAGTCGGGAATGAAACCACCAAGGCAACCAGGACGCACTTTGAGATATGATAGAGCACGTCCTTCTCTTCACGCCAGCAAGCACAACGAAGGCGATGAAGGCCTCTGCGAGAAACAAGAAAACACAAAAAAACGACGAAGGGCCGCCTTTACAGGGTAGCAGCCGGAAGCTGTGTCAATGGAAACAACACCAGCACCACCTCCACGGTGGCGTGAATGTGTGCGGGGAAGCCAGTGGAGAAGAAGGAAAAGCGGAAGTGAACCGATAAAGCGGGCCTGCGCCGGCTCAGCAGCCGTGATCGTCGTCGAGAACTCGTGTAAGCGAGCGAGGGAGGGAGAGAGGGAGCTGAAAACTAAGAACTCAAAAAGAGTGGAGTGCAATGGTATAGCGCGCACTGTGAGGCCAAAGGGTGCAACGGCAGTTTCGCGGAGGAGGGGGGTGAGCAGTGAGGAATTCGCGACTTCCAACCCGCGTGAGTGCGGCAGCGCTGCCTCGACACTGCACGTCACAGAAGAAGAAAGAAAAACCAGACGCAAAGGGACGGGGTTTCACTGAGTGGGGGGGGGGGGGGCAAAACGTACCCCCAAAAAAAAAAACGGAATGCGGCAATCGCACAAAGCTCAAGGGGAGGGGGCGGAAAGCGGGTGGGCGGCGACAGAGAGAGTGGTGGGTGTCGCCTTGAGCGCTGCAGTTCTATTCGATTGTGCGGCAGCCGAGAACGCACACACGAACGCACGCCGTATTGCTCTCGTCTGGGTCTAACTACGCTCGTGTGTTTCTGTGCACTGCGAAAGGGGGGAAGGGGGGCGTGGAGGAGGCCTGTGGCGGCAGGGGCAGTGTCGGTAAAGGATCGCTATGCGGGCGCATCCGTGTGGTGATGTAAAGAGAAGCAGAGGGACACAAGCAGACAGACACAAAGTCAGGAGAGAGGGTGACGAGGGTGCTGCACACCCATGCGCAAGCGTGAGCGGCGGTATCATTGACGCTGCACCAGCGATTGCCTTCTTTTCAATGCGGCGGGCGGCGGCGGAGCAGCGGTATCGCATTTCCCACACCCACCCACCCACCCCAACCCGTCTTTACACGCACGTCACCGCACCTCACGCGTTTTTTTTTTCCTTGACTGCTGATGTGCGGGAAGACACAAAGACGGGTGCAGACGTCACCACACCGAGACAAGAGCCTCACCACGAAACAATACAAAGAACGCAGAGACCCCCAAGCGCGACAAACGGCCAGCGGCGTGGGGTGCTGACGTGCACCAGAGAACAGCAAGGAGGCTCTCTACGAGACATGACCTCCCCCACCTCTTGCACTTCCCACTTTCCAGCCCAGCGCGCCTGCACATCACCCTCGTCGCTCAAGGACAGCCACGGTTGCGTCACGGAGAGTAGCCCTCGACCGGACACCGGCAAGGTCGCCCTCCATTTTTCCTTCAACTACCGACTCGACGTCGCCACGCTGTTCTCGTAAATCATGAGAAAGAAGTTGTTCATCGAGGCGATGGCCGCCTTGCCTTCCGGCACCGACTCCACGCGCGCCAGCAGAGCAGCGGCGGCCTCGCGGGCCTCGGCGGAGGGACTGGTCAGCTGCATGCCCACCGCGTTGAGCCCGCCCACGGCCAATGCCATGCGCCGCAGAAACAGCTTCACCTCGTACGCCGTGTTCAGCATCGTGAGCAGCGCCTGAAGCGTGCGCTGCACCGGCGTCTCGCCCCACGCGCAGTGCCGCAGCGCGGCGCAGAACAGCAGCAGTGCGGGGGTCTCGCCAGGGTGCAGCACGTGCGAGCGCACGCTGTCCATCATCGACGTCAACACCATCTCCGACCGCAGCACGCCCAGCGAGCGGTGGGCGAAGGTGGGGTAGAGCGCGTTCGGCACGGCCACGCTGCCACCCGAAACGTAGCCGACCAGCACGACCGTGTAAAGGAAGTCCTCTAACATGAGCCGCAGCCGGCGGTTGCGCTCGATGGCGCCGATGCGGAGGGCGCGAAGGTGGTAGATCATGTTCACGAGCTGCTTGTACAGCTGCTGCAACGGGGCCGGGTAGCCGCGCAGCGCCTCTGCGTCCGCGTTGCCGCCACCGACGCCGACGGCGTTGGCCAGTCCTGCCGTCGCGGCGGACCAGTTGCCGGCTGAGGTGGACGAGGTACCGGTCGTCTTGCGCTGCAGCCGCTCCGCCGCCGTTATGACAGTCTTGCCGTCGAGGTCGCACATCAGATCCCAGCCCCACGGGTTGACGTTGTCGAAGATGGGGTTGAGGGTACCCACAACGTAGCCCGGCACCTGCATGAAGTGGTCGACGCTGCTCACGGAGACGTACGGGAACACCTTCTGCGCCATGAAGTTGCGGTCCAGCAGGTTGCCGATGATGCCGAGCGACAGAGCCACCTCGCACACATCCGCCGCGTCGCCCTGCCTCGACAGGATGAGAATCTTCTTCTCAGTCAAGATGCCGAGCAGGAGGTGCAGGAAGGAGGGGCCGAGCACCTCGATGATGGTCTCGAGGCTGTACCGCGTGAAGACGATGTCGTTCGACTCCGGCGAGAGCGGGATCTTTGCCTTTACGGTGGTGTTGAACGGCGCGTCGGTGTAGTACACGTACGCCTGCTGCCCGCTGCCCAGCGTGCAGTGCTTGCCGATTTCCGCCGTGAGCTGGTCCACCTTCGCCCGCCCGGCAGCCACCATGCCCGCCGCGTTGTTCATCGAGTCGTAGCAACGCTTCAAGATGCGCTGCAGCTCGCGCAAGGCGCTCTCCCCCGTGCCGCTCACGTCGCAGCTGTACTGCGCCGCGGCCACCAAGATCGGGAAGAACGGCTCCAGCCAGACGAGCGAGGGCCCAAGCACCGCGACACTCTTGGTGATGCCGCCGCGCCGTGCGGTGCTGTCCCGCTTCGAGACGACGGCACACAGGCCAAACAGCGCCGGCCCCGTCGCGGCGTCACGCTGCCGCGCGCGGGCCGCGGCCGCCGCACTCGCCGCGGACATACCCGAGGCGGACGCGCCGCCGACAGCGGTGGGGTCCACGTAGCGCCCCGCGCCACCGCCGGGCTCAAAGTCTGCCGCGCCGTCTTCGCCGTCGCTCTCCGTGGCGCTCGACTCCGTGCCGGGCAGCACGAGGTGCCCCGACGGCTCCATGGAATTCGTCAGCGTCGCCGTGTCCGTGTCCGCGGCCGGGCGGTAGCGGGGGACTGACGAGGCTGGGCTCACCCCGTCACTGCCACCCCCATAGCGGCCCTCCGCGTCGACGTCCCCGTACGACGACGCTCCGGTCCGGCGCGGTGAGACGGGTGAGGCCACCGCGGCGGCAGCCGACGCGCCTGGCACGTTCAACGGGCCGTCGAATGTCTCCACCCCATCTGAAGCCCCGTCCGCAGCGCTGCCGGCCGCGCCCTCGGCGTGGGCCTCGCTCGATGGCGGCGCCGGCTTCTCGCGCAGCAGCAGGGTTGTGAGTGTCTTGAGCAGCCGCTCAAACACGGCAGTCTTCATGAGGTAGCCCTCCTGCCGCGGCGCCGCCGCCACTGCCGACGCGCTGGCCGGGTAGTCGACCACAACAAACGCGTAGTCGCCCGTGCCGCCGCCACCGCCGCCCATGCCTGGCGACGCCGATGCGGACGCCGTTCCGGCTCCACAAGCACCACCACCACCGGTGCCTCCAGGGCGGCTGCTCCCCGCGCTCAGGTGCGCTGCAGCGCTGTCTGTGACGGTCGTGTCCCCGCCGGCGGAGGCAGCAGCGAAGGAGGTCGTGTGGCTGCCAGCGAGCGTCGCCTCGTTCATCAGCATCGCCTCGAGCTGCCGCGAGAAGCGCACCACCTCGTGGGGGATGCTGGGCAGGGAGGAGATGCTCTCCACGGGCACCATGCGCGGCGCCTCCACCTCGCTGTCCTTGTAGCGCAGCGAGACCTCCTCCGTGTCGGAGTTAATCATCAGCGTCTCCGGCACGTACAGCGCCGTGTCCTCGCAGGGGTGGCGCTCCCAGCGAGCTACCGCCGATTCAGCGCCACCATCGCCGGTGCCAGCGGTGACCGCGGTGTTGGTGCCCGGGGCACTGCCCGCCGCGGCAGCCCGAAAAAAGCGGTACACGGGAAAGCGCAGGAACACCGGGGGCTGTGGGCGGTTCACGACGAAGACGGTGCGGGTGACGCTCACCTTCTCCGCGCCGTCGGGGAGCATGACGTTGGCAAAGTACTCCGTGTACCCCGCAATCCCTGGCGGAGCGGCCGCCTCCACGGCCGACGCCGCCGGGGCGGTGGAGGCGGAGGGGGCGGAGGGGGCGGAGGCGGGGCGCGGCGGGTAGCAGGCACGCAGGCACGCGCCAGTGTCGATGTCGAACTCGGCCACGATAAGGCACGTGGCCAGCGGGGTGGCCGGGACGGCCGTTGCAGCTGACCTCCGCATGATGCAACACACAGAAGGGGGGGAGGAGTTGTAGTCCGGTTGGAAGTAACGAGTCTACAAGAGGTAGCACAATAGAGTGTAGCCACCCTCAGCGCGGGAGACGGGCACCCGTGAAGGGAAGGAGGTGCGGCGCAACGCGGGCAGTCGCGCGCGCGCTCAAGGGCCGGGAGAGGAGAGCAAAAGAGAAGCTAAAGCTGAACAACACACACACATACACACCGATACGATCGGCTGCACGGGAACACACAAGCACCGGCGGGTGCGTCAATGAGGTGGCCAGCCGCGGATCACGACGCGCTGGAGCAGTGCGAGACGCTCGTACTGCGCCGTTTCAAGAGATGCACGATGCCCCGTTGAAGGTTGTGAACGAGCGGTGAGGGGGGGGCGGGCGGTGATGGTGCAAAAAGGGGAGAGAAGTTCATTTAGCCAAGGCGTGGCAGCGGAGATGTGAGTGAGAGAGAGCGCATGAGAGAGAACGGCAGCGAGCGATACGGGGGGGGGGGGCGCCGAACTTGCGCGGCGCGGGTGCGCGCGTTGTGCCAGTCCACAACGGGCTCGGAGGAGAGCGAGAGAGAGAGGACGTCCGCGAGTTGAGCTCGGTCCAGTGCCTCGATGCGGCGAAGCGGCTCCACTGTTCACGGACGGTGCCCCGCCGAGGTGAATTACCGGTACAAAAGCCACTGCTCTCCGCCTTGCGAGCGGGTGACAAAGCGCAGCGCACGGGCCTTTGCATCTCGTTGTGTCACGGCCTGCTGCCCTCGGGGCCGCTCCTGGCAGCGGTACGGCGAAGAACGAGAACGCACGCCTGAGGTCGCCCACTGCGTGAAGTGCCTGCCATTGCACCCGCCCCCTTGCTCTGAGTGTGTGTGTGTATGTGTTTATGTGTGTGTACCAGTGTTTTGTTCTCCTTGATATCTTGCGTACACCCTTGGTTGCAGGAAACAGCATCGCACTCGTGGGGCGAGATCGCCGCACATCGCCGCACATCGCACGCGCAGTCCTGGTGCTCCGACTCACGGACTCACAACAAGCACTCAGTGAACTCGCCATTCGCCACAACCCAACGGCCTCCTCCCCACCGTCTCGAGGAGACAGACGACGCCGTGTTAGTTTCACGACATCAGCACGGTTGCCCGGTGTTGACGACGGGAGAGTCGTGGCGGCGCCTGGGAAAGTGATGAAGCCGTCGCGACTCCCTCCACCACCGCACGTGTGAAAAAAGAGAGGCGCAGCGCCAGTGCGAGTGTGCGCCTCGAGTGCGTCTGTGTGTCTGTGTGTGTGTGTGTGTGTGTGTGTGGTGCGTCGTGTGCAGTTGCTGGAGGAGGGGGACGGTGGCGGCCCACAGCTAGTTTAGTTAGGTTTTAAGGCCAGCACGCCTCGCCTCCACACACACACACACACACACATACACACGCACGCGTACACAGACGTGAACGAGTGTGGCCTGAAGTACGGCCGCGCTGCAACCGCTCCTCGTCGCGCTGCCTCTCTTCCGTCCCCCTCCCCTCCCTACGACACGGGGGCAGCGCCCGGATCCACGGCAAAGAAAAACCAGCGGCGCTGCGAGTCGCCCAAAAAAACGCGTGCCTGAGGAGAGGAGCAGGATGGAGAGGAAAGAAGTAGAACGAGCGCGGAGAAGACGGGCGCATTGTGCGAGGCGAGTACACGCTCCCAGGCCAACGCAACCCCACCCCACCCCGCCCCTAGCACTGACTGCGCAGCGGGGCAGGGGGGACGAGGAGGCGAAGATGGCGGTGAAAACTCCGCATATCAGGCGTGGGACAGACGGAGGAAAACGGAGGCCGTGGCATGCGCCGTGCGGCACAGCTCACAGACGCAAAGACGCACACTCACACACGCATCCCATCCTCTTCTTCCCCAAGCTGCTCCGCCGCAGTGCGGAAAGGAAGAGACAACAGAGAGAACAAGAGAGGCCAGAGAGAACAGCAGCTCCAGCAGCGCTACTTTGCACACACACATACACACACATCCCCGCACAGATTCGGTTGATGCGGAGAAACAAGAAACCAGGCACGATCCCGATGCGGACAAGCAAACACAACAACAGACTCAACGCGCGCGCAGAGGCGACGGAGTTCTCGGAAAGCCAGGCTGCAAGCCGTACTGCGCCCTCACGAGTCGCCAATCGCCAACAACGAGAGTAGTGCCTGCCCTCCTCAAGCGCTGTCGTTCGGGTTCGTGAACATCAAGTTCTGGAACTTCATCATGAGGTTCATGACATCCGGGTCGCCGAGGTACTTCTGGAAGGCGCCGTAGCCGTTGACCTGCACGTCAGCCATGATGCCAGCCAGCTTCGGGTTCTTGCGCACCTCCTCCTCCTGCAGCTTCTCGATCGCGGCGCGGTTCACCTTGCCGAACGGCGTCACGACGTTGCCGTCGGCGTCCGCGTTGCGCATGCCCATGTTGGCCCCCAGGCGCTGCATCTCCGCCGGGTCCATGCCGCCCTCACTGAACTTACCGGCCATGTTCGCCACGAGGCTACTAAACTCCGGGTTCTGCATCATGCGCTGCGCCGTCTCCATGAACTGCGGGTTGTTCATCATGTTGGCAAACTGACTCATGTCCGGCATGCCGCCGCCCATGCCCGGGAAGCCGCCGGGGAAGCCGGCGCCCGCACCGGTCGTCGTCAGGCCCGACGCCTTCGCCTTCTCCTCGGCGCGATTGAGGTCCTCCTTGTACGTGGCGTTGTCGGGGTCGAGCTCGCAGGCCTTCGTGAAGGCGTCCACCGCGCGGCTGTAGTTCTCCTGGTAGAAGAGCGCCGTGCCGAGGCGCGAGTACGACTTGGAGTACTCGGGGTTGATGATGATGGCCCGCTCGCAGTCGATGATGGCGTTGTTGTAGTCCTTCAGGTGCGTGTGGGCGGCGGCGCGGTTGGCGAAGAAGATGGCGTTCTCCGACTCCAGCTCGATGGCCTTGGTGTAGTAGGCGATGGCCTCCTTGTACTTGGCCTGGCTCATGAGCTCGTTGCCCTTGTTCTTGATCTGGTCCGCCGTGAGGCCCTCGTAGGGGTTGTTGCGCTGGTTGAACTTCTCCCGGGCCTTCTCGAGGCGCTGCGCGTACTCGTCCGAGCCCTTCTCCACGCCCTTGAAGTAGCCCTTCTTCTCCAGCAGGTCGACGAAGGCAACAAACTTCTCGTCCTGCTCGGCGCCGCTGCGGCGCTCGTGCTCGCGCAGGGCCGTCTTGAAGGCCTCCAGCGCGTCCACCTCCGTGTCGTACAGGCCACCGCTACCGGCCGGGTCGACGCCGAACTCCTCGCCGAGCATCTGCGCCACCGCCTCGGCGCGCTCAGGATTCTCGACCTGCGACCGACGCATCATCCGGATGAAGGAGAAGACCAGCTTCCTGTGGTCCTCCGTGATGGGCTGATCCCGCTCCTCCATGGCTGCGGTGCAATGCGGTTGGGTGGAGTGGGGGCGGAGAAACGTAACAGGATGGGAGGTGAGGTGCGCGTGTGCACCGTGGAGAAGAGCGCAAGGCGGCTGGTGAGAACGGGGGGTGGAGGGGGGTCGGGCGATGAGGTCACCGTCACGTTGAAGGAAACGGAAGGAGTTAGACGACGGAAGGGTGGAGGCGACGCTAAGGGGAGGGGAGGGGGAAAGAGAAGGAAGGGTGCCAGGAGGTGGCGAAGACGGAAAAGCACAACTGCGCATGCAGCGTCCGTTTTTGGAGGGAGGGGAAGAGTTTGTTGATGTGTTTGTGAGTGTGTGTGTGAGCGTGTGTGCGTGGATGCACGCGCACGGGGTGGTCGGGAGATGCATCCGAGGACAGCAAAAAGGCACGAGTACGGCAGAGAGAGAGACATGCAGAGCGGCAGAGAAGAGGTGCCTCCACTTCACGAGTGTGTCCGCGGCCGCTCGCACCGCGCCCCCACTTCCCCCCCCCTCCCTTCCCCCTCTCTGCCATCAGATGCAGAGAGGGGGAAGGGAGGCCGCAGAAAGATGGGCCCCACACGCACTGTGCCCTCTTTCTCCGTCTCGACTAAAGCGGTGCAGCAGTTCACGTGTAAAGAAGACGCTCTCGGCCAACCACCTCTGGTGCTCGATTTGCTTTCCTGATAGTTGGTCTGTAATGGAAAGCGTCACGACGGAGGCGTGTGAAGGACCCGAACGCCTCCCTCAGCCATCAACTCAAGCGGACAACACGGTGCCCGCACCTCTCACGACCACCTCCGAAACGAGCAGGCGCACCTCATGCGCGTGCCCCCGCAGCGGCCTTCCGCTGCTCCATCACGTGCTTCGCCATGTGCCGCTTGAACTCCTCGGCGTCCATGCCGTACTTGGCGAGGACAGCGTCGAGCTCCGCCTCGCTCCGCACCTGCCGCAGCTCCGCCTGGGCCACGCCGGCGAGGCTCTGCGCCTGCTGGTCTAGCACGAAGTTCTTCTGGATCTCCTTCTGTCGCACGAGCAGGTGGCGACGAATGCGCTCGCCGTAGGTGGACCGCAGCTCGGGGCCGGACCGCTTCAGGATGAAGTTGTCGAAGCCGCCGTCCTTCTCGACCTCGAACATGGCCGCCTCGACCATGGGCACCTGCACCCAGTGGTCCAGCGTGTCGCTGTACTGTATGCCCGTCTTGACGTGTGGGTACTTGAGCTGGCGGTAGACGTGCTGCACCTGCCGCGACGTCCGCACCCGCTCCCGCACCCGCTCGTTCATCCAGATGACGTCCATCTCGTGCGGCGCCTTGGGCAGGAAGGAGCGCGGCGACACGTTGCTCATGCGGTAGAGGGAGTGGCGGTTGACCTTGTTGCACCACGCGGCCCACGGGGGCAGGCCCATGGAGATGTAGCGGTTGATTAGACCGCGCGGCGGCCCATGCGGCGCTCGCGACGTCTCCGGGTTCAGCGCGAACGTCGAGAAGCGACGCGCCGGAGACTGACGGAGCATGTTTGCCTTCGTGCTTCGCGCGCCTGCCCCTGTGTGTGTTCGAGATGGTGAGGGTGAGGAGAGGGATGCTCGGAGTACTTGCGGCGGTGGTGCGTAGCCGACAGTTGTTGTTGTTGTTTTTGCGTGTAGGTGTACGCGATGCAGAGGTCAGCAGTGAGGAGGTGCAAGAGCGAGTGTGAATGAGGCCGCGTGTGTTGACGAGATGGCCGGCACGAGATGAGAGCCGCTGCATGCGCACACCTGCAAGGACACGGCTTCTGTCGGGATGCACCGATGCCGCTGTCGACCATAGGTGTACCCGAGACAGGGTGATCACCGTTTTCACAACACCACGTGAGCCACGGGGGAGCAAAATGCGCCTCACTCTGACTGTCCCTTTTGCCCTCATGAGTGACGTCGTGGGGTTGCGGGCCGGTGCACCTCCCGTCTCTTTCCTCGGCGCGCCAGGCCACGTGGCCCCACCCCACCGACTTCCCCAAATGTGTGCAGGTCTGTGCGGGCAGCGCTAGCGTCGCCTTTCCCTCGTGATGCATGAAGCGCCTCAGGAAAGTGCGTCTGACAAAGCGCCCCTCTCCAGCTGGTTCTCACGGCGGTCCGCAGCACTCAGTCGTTTGTGTGTGTGTGTGTGTGTGTGTGTGTGTGTGTTTTCCGCTCGCTTTCGTCGTGTGTTGCTTTCTTGTCAAGCTTACTTTCGCCCATGAGTTCACAGAAACCACATTCTTTTTATTTGTTTTCTCTTTTTTCCCCTGCTCGACAGCACCCCTCCGACGCCTTGCCTTCTCGCCAAAGAAAAAAAAAAAAGAAACTCGATGGAGAGGCAAGGAGACGAGGCTGCCTCACGAAAGACGGAGAGTGAAGGACGGGACGGGACCGGACGGCGGGGGGGCTCGCGGCGCAGCACAGAAGAGCGCGGCGGGTGAGTGGCGAAGACAGACAAACAAAATTTGCAGGCAAGCGAGCGACGTGCACTGGGGCCAGGCCTCAGATGGGAGGAAGCGTTAGGGCAGGGGGGGGGGGCACTCCTGTAAAAGTTGGCACACGCTCAAGTCGCGCGCTCAGCCCCTTTTTGTTTGTTGTTCGTGTCCACGGCAGTCGAGCACGGGGGACATGCCTCGAGAGCAAGAGAGAGAGACGACGTGGAGTGGGCACCGCAAGGAGGGTGCTACTCCACACGACGCGAGGCCTGAGTCACCTCCGGCACACGCGAGAACATGTTCACTGTCATCGCCATCCACCGCCCCGCTTCCTGCCCCTTATGCAGCGATGCGTCCTCACCGGTGCCGTGCGCGCCTCGTCGCACCCCACAAGTGAGAAGGTTGCGGCCGTCCCTTTGCGTGGCTTGAGAAGGCTTCTTGACAGTGTCGGTTCCCGTCACAGAGAAGCGGTCTGTCTACTTCTTCTTCATCTTGGCAATCGCATCCTTCTCGGCCTTCTGCTGGTCGCGCAGCTTCTGCTTGAAGGCGACGTCGTCCTCGTCCGCCTCGCCGCGTTCCTTCTTCGGCTGCTTCAGTGGCTTCTGCTTACCACCCTGACGAGAGGACATGATGGCGGGTGAAGTAACGTTACTTGTGCTGTTGTGTGTGTGTGTTGTGTGTGTGTAGGCTTGTAGCGGTGGAGGTGGAGTGCTGGTGAGGTCGGGAACGACAATGATGTCGTCGACGCCACCGTGCGTGGCAGCGGTGGAGTTGGGGACGTCGACAGAAGCAGCATTCCAGGAAAGAATGAGGAAGAAGAAAGCGTGGAGCGCTCAGCGACGCCGTACGGAGGAGTGCACCGCACGACACGATTTCATGAACGCAGAGGAGCTGGTCTGACAACTCGTGCCGACACACCAGGGGTCAACTGACCAGCGACAGACTTGTCTGTTGCAACCTGACAGAACCACGCTTCTCGTCGCGTCGAAGCGGGCGCTGCGTCAAGCATGACGACGGAGTGAGTGACTGCGGTTGCACTTGTCAGTTTCTGCAAGCGAGTGCGTGCGCTGACAACGCCGCGCTCGCTTTTCTGTTTGGTTGACATTTTCGTTTCTTCGGTTTTTGTAGTTTTCGTTGCTTGCGTGCTGGGGGATCGCGCCCATGCGTACACGCCGTCCCATCGCTGTCGTGGAGGGATGGCGGGTGCGCCACGAGCGCAGCGGCATCATCGACGTGGGCACATGACATGCCATGACGGTGACGCAGAGGAGCGCCAGAGTCGAAAAGCCCGGTGGTTTCGGTCACGCTCGCGAACACAGACACACCCACGCACACGTACGTCCACACACACGTACGTGCGTGAACCACGCTCGAGCGCCACGGCAACCAGATGTCCCTCCACAAGTGGTCTGAAAGGTTGGATAGAGGCCGGGGAAGAGGACGAGGTCAAGGCTGCGCGTGCAGGCCGGGCAAATAGAGCACCACAAAAGAACGCAAAAAAAAAAGTGGGGCGAACGAAGTCGAAGGGACCAAAGCCGCGGAGCGGGGAAGAGAGAAAAACGAACGAAAAGCAGGAAAGAGGTGCGGAGCTCGAAATGAAGCACATCGAGGGAAAAGGGGGGAAAGGGGTCCAGGTGAGTTGAAAGAAGAGGGCGCCACTGAGGCACAGGATGCAAGCTCGCATTCCTTCTCCGCCTCTGCGTACCCCTGCCTCAGTCCTACCGAGGCAGCAGCCCTGCCAGGTGCCGACGAGCATCGGCGGGACGCGTGGACTGCACCCAAAAGAAGAGACGGGAAAGCAAGCACTACGACTCGAGCTGTCTCCGCCTTCATCATCACACTGATCGGCCACGCCGATGGGTTTGGAAACGTAGAAGCACAGATCTACTATGGCACACAAAAAGGCAGTGGACCTTCATCTTCTCTGATTTCATACTTCGTGCTTTGTGTTTAGCAGCCATCAGGGGTCCATGCACGAAAAAAAAGCTCAACTCCACTTCTTAGTTTGCACTTTTTTCTTTTTTGCTCGCACGGATATGGAAGAGGAGGGAGAGCGCGCGCGTGCGTGCGTCCCTGCCGTCAATCGTGTGTGCGCGTTTCGGGTGTGGGGTAAACGAGGGGCGAACAAAAAAAACAACAAGAGCAAGGGGGTGTTGCCGTGCGAAGCCGTCCGCGAGCCCCTCAAGCAGTGGTCTTCGGCACCAGCTTCAGCCAGCCGTCCTTCTCCACAATGCTCACCTCATACTCGGACGTCGGACTGGTGACACCCGGGAACGGCGCAGCGAGGCTTGGCGGGGCACGGCGCATCCGCGTCACGGTGTTCAGGGACACCTTGGTGATCTCCATCACGTAAGTGGCCGAGCCGCCGGTGTAGGAGCGCTGGCCCGCCGTCGCCGTCCCGTGCGCCGGCACGTCGAAGTTGCGGGCGTCGGCGTTGCCGTCGGCGTCCTTGTACGTTACCGTCACCGCCACCTGCTTGGCGGAGCGGTTGCGCAGCACGATCGAGTACACGTGGCGAGGCGGCAGCATGGTTGAAGTGAGTTTGAGTGGCTATCAAACTCAATGTGGCTTTGTTTTCTTTTGGTTTGCGTTTTGTGTGTGTTTCTTTTTTTTTTTCTGTGAGCTGTGAAGGCAGAAGAGAGGAAATGGGGTGGGAGAGGGTTGGACTGACTGTAGAGCGCGGAGTAGCTGGACGGCGGTGTGGCGGTGGGTGGTCGTCACGCAATACAAACGGGATCGCGTCTTATGAAGTGCGCATGGTTTCCAAAAGCCGGGGCAGGAAGCAACGCCAGGAAGAGAGAGAGGGGGAGTAGAGTGAGAGAACGCAGCAGCCACGCGAGGTGGAAGTGGTGAGCTCACTTCGTCTCACGTCTGAGCAGACACCTCAGCGGTGCGAGCCGCGTCCTCCCCCCGGCCACGCCCCTCGGTGCGTGCGTCTGTGGGGGATAGGAAGGAGGCAGAACGACGTTTCCAGCAGCGGTGAGCCGCACCTGAGGGCTTAAACACACAACTGCCCTCGTACGGTTTGTCCTTCTTCCGCTCTCGACAAGAGTGACGTGTGTGGCGATCACTGATTTCGTCTACTTGTGTCACGTCAACCCAGCTGGTTGGCTCTTGTTGCATCTGTTGATTCTTTTTTTGTTGCTGTTTCGAATGCGTGCATGAATCTACTCGAGTATTCTGGATAGTGGCCAGGTGGGAGGGCCACTCGCACGCATGAGAGCTTGCGCGGCGGTGAAGATGAGCACACATACACACGCACGCACGTATTGCGAAAAGAAAGCGAGAAGATAGTGAAGACTCAAAAAAAAAAGGTCGGCGAGAACTGGTGGGGAGTGGCGAAGACGGTCAGCACCGCTGCTGCCCACCTGAGAGGCATACACGTGTAGAAGCTGTCGACAGGAATGTCGAACGCGGGCGTCGAGGGAGAGAGGCAGCAGCGGAGGCGTGGACACGTGCGTGAATGTCGAACCGCAAGGACACAAGGACTTCTGAAGACAAGGCAGTCGCGAAACAAAAAAAAGAGAGCAAGGCAGGTGAAAGTGCCCGGGGAGCGCAGCGGGAGACTCGGAGAAGGCCAAAAGAGGCACGTGCGAACGCATACGCGCTCCTACTAAAGTACGCGGAAGCTCGCAAGGGCACCACGTGATGCCGTTGGGAGAAGCGGGCGCAGAGGCGCCGCGCCGCTACTCTACGTGGAAAGGCGGGAAACAAGAAGACTCCAGCGTGCTGATGTGGCGAGACCGAACTTCGCATGGCGACCTGCCCCTGCCACTCCTTCACCTTATTCGGCCTCCGAGGGACGGGGGTACGCCGGCGCACTAGCCAAGCTGGAGCGAAAAACAAAAGACACGGCAGAGAGAAATCAACACGGCGAATGCGCGGGAGAAGCCGAGTCGAGTGCGAGTGGAGGGCGGCAAGCAACCGTCACCTGCGCCGCCGCCGCCGCGGTCACGTCCAGCAGAGACCGGAAGCAATGCAAGTCCGCCGCACGCGCAGACGGCGGGTGCGCACCACGACGGCTTCTCCACGGCTGCAACGCCTCTACGTCATTCCGTCGACCCCTCAAGCTGCACCTCGCCGCTCTTCTCCTTGATGGTGAATTGGTAGTCCACGACCGGGCCCAGGACGCCAGGAAAGGGGGCCTGCAGCTTCGCGTGTGCGCCTTTGACGTGCACGGCACTGATCACAACAACAAACGTGGTCGGGAAACGCTCGAAGAAGCGCCTCCCTGCCGTCGCCTTACCACCGGCAGGGATGACGAGTTCAAGTTTGTCGTCGGTGTTGTTGATTCTGTTCGAGTACGTCACACTCACCGTCACCTCCTTGCCGCTCTCGTTGGAGATGATGGCGGAGTACACGTCCTTTGGAGGCAGCATGGCTCGAGTGTCCGAGAAAAAAAAAAGAGGGGTTGGCGCTCCAGTCGACGATGTGTGGCTCGAGGGCGGGAAAAGCAGGAGCGAAGGGAAGAGAGAAGAGAGTCGGGAAAGAGCTGGTGAGGCACAAATGATGAGCTGCGGCTCGGGGGTGGGGGGGCCGGGGGGCGGCGGAAGGTGAAGGAAAGCAGCGCGACCGAGGCAGGCGGTGGCGGGAGTGGGACAGAACAACCAAGCAGCGTGAGAGCAGCGGGGGGGAGGGGGGAGGGGGGAGTTGTAGTCGAAGCAGCGCAAGAGGAGAGACTCAGGAAAGGCCTCGCGCGCAGCAGCAGACAACGCGCAGCGATCAGTGCAGAGGGTACGCAAGATTCGCGGCAGCGAGTGTGCACGAAGAAGGCGGAGGAAAGGGCACTAAAGAAAAACGGCTGTAGAGGCTGCCGCCCCTAGCGCACCGTTTCAGCGTGGCGGAGGCGTCTCGAGTGGAGTGTTTTGCATCGCCAATACACACCGAGAGGTGTCCTGCGATACCCACCGCTGCAGTCGCTGTCTGCTTGCGCAGCGCTGCAAAGCGCATTCTTGCCTCGCACCACGCGTTTCTATTCCCGCGGCGGTGTCACGCATCTCTCTTGTTTTGTTTTTCGCTGTTTTTTTTTCGTTTGTGATTCAACGGGCACACAACGCTGGAGCGTGACAGCGGACGGGTCGTGGCTGCGCGAGGCTCGCGCGCCTTCACCGGCGCGTCGGCGCTGCCGCCCAGCGGCACCCAGGCGGCAGGAGGTGGAAAAGAAGAAGACGTGTGGAGTCGCCCGCGCCCGCGCACTCATGTGAAGCGACGAAAGAGAGAGAGAGACGCGCGCGACGATGGGGAGCTCATCAGGCAGCATTGCATCTCCTCGTCCACGTCTCGATTCTCCCGCCCCCTGCAACCAGTCGCCCTGCGTACAACGAAGTCTAGGCCCGGCCAGACTGCAGGAAGTAGTGCTCCGCCAGCCCCCAGTTGCACGTCTTGAAGAAGTTGCACACGTACCGCTCCACCTCGTCCCCCTCCTCCTCCTCGGCGGCAAGCGGGTAGTCGTAGCAGCGTGCAGACTCGTGCGTGTTGAGCGCTAGCAGGGGAATCAGGTCACTGCTGATGGGACACGTGCCGTGCGGGAAGGCGAGCACGTCGAACGCCTTGCCGGTCCACACTAAGTACACCCAGCCGCCAGGGGACGGCTGCGACAGGGCCGTCACGCAGAAGAGCCGCTTCACCTCGTCCACGGCGTCGACGGTGCCGTTGTGGCTGTACTGCAGCTGCAGCTCCTCACGCAGCCGCGCCGGCACCGCCGTCCCCCACGGACGCAGGGAGCGGTACCAGAAGCAGTAGTTGAAGTGCTCCGACGCCGCGGCGTGCACCACGGCACGGGTGGCGTCAAACGCGGACTGGCGCAGCACGACGTTCAGGTTGTGCCCCTCCAGCTCCGAGCCCAGCGTGTGCGCGTTCAGCCGCTCGACCGCGGCCTTGTGGAAGATGTTGTACTGCACGTCGAGCTGCCGCCTCGTCATGAGCGGTGCCACGCCGCGGCCGACGTCGTAGTCGATGCGTGGGAGGTAGAAGAAGCCCTTCGCACCGCGCGCCGCATCCGAGGCCGCGGCTGCGGCTTCTGTGAGGCGGAACGCTCGTGTGACGGCGAAGGGGGACGCCGTCGCGGAACTCACCTGCGTGGTGGCCCCACTCGGCACGTACGCGCTGAAGCGCCGCACCAGCGAGACCCGCATGGCGTCGGCCCGTCCAGGACTCGCGCGATGTGTCGTTCAGTGAGAGCGGCCGCGACCGACAGCTGTGGCCGCAGTTGACGCTGCTGAGAAACTGAGAACGAAATAGAGAAAGAGCTGCGCCGCGGTCGCGAATGCGCCTGCGTTTGCCCTTCCCGATCGCACCGGAGTCGCAGCCGTGCAGACGGAGAAAGGCGCAACGGCGGCGACAAACACGGGGGATGGGGCCGGAGCGGAGGAGAACCGCGTACTGGAACAGCGAAAAAAGGTGGTATCGCGCAGAGGACCATCCGTAGACACACACACACACAGAGAGAGAGAGGTGAGCGGCAAGGAGAGACTTGGAAGTAGGTCGAGTATAAAAGCGGTCCAGCACACTCTGTCAAGACGCCGCCACGCAGCGGCGCAAGCCCAAAAAATGCAGGGCAGACCAGTCGTGCTAGCAGGGCGAACCAAAAACCACAGCTGACACGCTGGGAGCGTCCCCAGCCTGCGGTCTTCTGCCTGTAAGAAGCGGGCATTCGAGCAGCCAACGAAGCAGAGAGAAGGGCTTTGGTGCGCATGCTGTCCCGTGAGCAGCTCTTGGTGCGCGTGCCTCACGTGTTCAGCAGGAGCGGAAGCGCATCCGCCGGCTCCCCCTTTACGCGTTCTACAGTTTCACTCTTTTTCTTTCTGTTGAACGTGACAACGGCACTTTGTTTTCTCTTGGGGGGCCGTAGCGAAGTCGATAATGCAGCGCAGGTCGTAGCAGGAAATCACTGTAGAGTGCCCGCATTCAAGCAGGAAATTACAGAAGCTCGGAAAAAGGGTGGGGAAGGGGGGACGACAGGCAGCGCTGCAGCACGCTGATGCACGGAGTCGAGAGAGAGGGGGGTGCGTACACAACACACGCCCTGTTGCCTCCGCGCGCTCTTCCGCCGCACGCCCTTCGGCATGCCCGCCGATCCGCCATCGTCTCCTCGACGCTGGCTCTCCTCACCCAAACGGCTGCCGCACGCCGGTTGGGTGGAAGCGCGGGCTCTGCAGCGCCAGGCCCCTCTCGGCCAGAGCAGCGGGCGCGAGCGGGTTCGCTCCCGTGGCGTACGGCTGCTCGGCTGCAGCCGCGGGCACCCACGCTGGCATCGACCTGTGTGCCTCTGGCGCGAGCGGCGCTGCGGCGACCGCAGGCATTGCGCCGAAGCTCACGAGCGACGCCATTGTGGGCACCGGCAGCGCGTACGTCCAGGCGGGGTGGGGAGGCTTCGCCAGGGATTGCGGTGCGCTCAGCTGCTGCCGCGGCCTCCCCGTGTCGGTGGCGCAGGCGCGGGGCGGCCACAGCACCGCCGCGCTCGAACGCGGAGGGGCGTTTGCGCGTTGCAGCACCCCGTCGGCGGCCTCGGCGGGCCCTCTCCCTCCAGGTGGCGAGACAGCGGCGGCGGCGGCGACGGGGTGGTGGTAGAGGCACCGCGCGCCGAAGCGGCAGTGCCCTGTCTGCACGAATTGCTTGCACACCTTCGCCGTCTTGCCCCGGCGCACCAGCCCATCAAGGGCCGCTAGGGTCGCCGTCGGGCCAGGCTGTGGCGGCTGCCGTGACGACCGCGACGCAACAGGAACGACCGGCGATGGGCTGCGCGAGCGACCGGCTGCCAGAGAGGGCGTGTCGCATGCCTCGCTGCCGCGCCGTGACGCAGTCCCCTCCTGCGCAACCACGACCGAGCACGACTCGTCCTCGAGAAAGAGATCGAGCTCACCGAGAGCGGCGGCCACGAGCCGCTCCATCGAGGCCGCCGTGTCCCGTGACGGGCTGGAGGAATCCGTGGTGCCGGTGGAGAAGGCGCCGGGGCGCGGCCCGCACATCGACCCCCACCACCCCCGCATCACCGTCGGCCACATCAAAGGCTGCCCCGAGGACTGGTCCGCCGAGATGGGCGCTGGAGGTCGGCGCGAGCGCGGGGCCGTCGAGGCCGAGCTGCGCGCTGTCGTCTCCCCCAGCTCGCCTCGCCCTCCCTCCGCGCTCGGTCGCGCATCAGCGCCGTCGACGCACTGCAGCGTGACACCAGGCCGCGCCCACCAAGCGTCGGTGGTGCCGTCCTCGTCGCGCATCAGTCGCTCCACGCAGGCCTCAAGCTCCGCCAGCGAGACGGTGTTTGCCGCAGCGGGGAGGAGCGCGGCCGACACGCGACGCACGGGCACGCCTACAAAGGCGCTCAGCTGCTGGGCCGCCTCCTCGCGCGTGAGGTTTGGGCGGCCTGGTGCGGCGATGGCCATGAAATGCGCGAGCGCCTCGGAGACGGCGGAGGCGAGCGGCTCGCGGTGCGGCGTGGGTGCTGCATCTGACATCGGTGCTGAGGTGTGCGAAGAGGGGGGAGGCGGAGTGGACACTTATGAGGCTGCTCTACGTCCCTCTTCGACAAATGGCGGGAGGAACCACGCGGGCTAGCGTGCGTGGATGAAGCCGTGTGATGGCACCGCACGTACGAAGGTGCGCCGCGTTCGTGTGTCTGTCTTTGTCTTCGCGTGATTCGTGCTCGCTTGTGTGTGTGTGTGTGTCTTGGGAAATACACGCGAGAGACAACGTTAGGGGTGCGGCGCGGAGAGCAAGAGGGAGAGGGGGAGAAGAGTCAGAAGAGAGAGGCGCGCGCGCGGAAAGGTGGAGGTCAAGAGGACGGTGATTTCCGCGGGGGCAGCGAGGGGGAGACGCACCGGCAGCACCGATGCAGCTGCACGTTTGGCAGCGTACCAGAGACAGCGCGAGCACACTTCTCGTTTGCTCGCGTCCCTCCTTCGCTTTCTTTTGTTTTCTGTTTTTTTTTTTTTTGGTTTGACTCGCATTCCCTGCAAACACGCATTCATGATGTATCTGCGAAGAAAAAAAGCAGCCCCTGTGCAAGCCGTGCAAGCGCGACGCTTCGCTTCCCTCGCCGGCAGCAACCAATGGGAAAGAGAGACCCAGAGGACAACCCAGCATCGCGCAAACACGCACCACACACCAACCTAAAACACGCCACCTGACGGTCACTTACGCCTCAGGCAGCTGCTGATACGAGTAGTGACCCCGGCAGGTCACGTACATGTACAACACAAAGAGGCAGTAGTAGCCAGGGATGCACAGCAGCAGAGCGCCGACCAAAACGCCCAGGCCGCGCGCCTTCTCCTCACAGTACTGGGCGGTGCAACCGAGGCCGACAAGGAGCAGCATCGTGCCGATGCCGGACATGAAGAAGCCGTACAGAAACTGCTTCCACGCAATCCAGTACAGCCGCTCCACGCGAAGACGGGCTTTGGTGGGGCAGGCGGGACAAAGCCACTCGAAGAAGGCACAACCGGCGTAGCGCTTCGCCTGCCCATCAGGCGCTCGGTAGAAGGCGTCCTCTTCCTCCTCGGACTCGACGCTGCGTTTCGCCTTAGCTTTGCTGGCACGCCGCAGCTGCTCGCGAAACTCCTCCAACGAGCGCGGCGGTTGGTCGCCGACACCGCCCTCGCCGTCCAGCGCGCGCCACTCCGCCGCGAGGTCCACTGACGGGTCAGGCATCGGCGATGGCGCGGCATCCTTCGCCGCGCTGACACCGTTCTGCCGCTGCCGCATGCCGCTGGACAGGGCAGCGTGAGGCGGGGGATCGGGAAAGACAGGAGTCGGGCCAAGCCGCCGAGTGCGTGTGTGTGCGCGCGCGTCTGTATGCGTACGTCGTAGCGCTCAGACCGCAGTCCCACTGTTTGGCGCCCCCTGCGTCGCGAGTTGAGTAGAGAGGGTGTCAAGTGCGCGTGCAAAGGATGAAAAAGGGGGATAGGAAAGAGCACAGGAAGAGTCGGAACACATAGATACCATTCCAGCTGCAGTCGGCCCTTGAGATAACGTCAACGATGGCAAGAGGGGGGGCGCCCGAGGTAAATGTTGGTCCACGCCTATTCTGCATCTACGCCGGACACGGAGAAACATCGCTCGCTGACTCTTCTGAGGGCACATACGGCAGTCCACCCCCACCCCCCACCCCGCGTAGAGAACCCACTTTGCAAACACCGCGTAACTGTACAACGCTTGCCGTGCGTGTTGCCCTCTTCCACACCCGATCAGCGCGGCTCCCAGTCCTTTCCTCATCTCAACCGCGAACACTGCTGTTCCTGGTCCTTTCTGTTTTGCGTGTGTACGCGCGCGGCTCCGACGGCTCGGGCACCAACACGCGCTTGATGATACGCCTACTCAACCACCAGCACGTAGACGAGCGTGCGATGCGCAAGCAACTCGCTGAGCAACCGGTGCGAGGCAGGCAACACGCAGAGAGGAGGTAGGTCCTCTGCGGAAGAGAGGCCGGCTCACCGCGTCGCCCACCGCGGCACGAGGGAGGGTGCAGAAAGGACACGGTACGGGGCTGCAACAGCAGCATGGCCGCCCTGGCTCTTGGCCCATCTCGCACCGGACCCGGTCGCTGCTCCGGCCCCAACGCAAACGGCAACAAAACACGCACCAGGGAGAAAGAAGAATCAAGCCGAGGGTGGGGGGCTAGAATAGCTGAGGGAAGTCGCGGCGCAGCGCGTCCATGATGTCGTCCGTCGACGCGCGCGGGTCCTTGGCGCGGCCGGCGGCACGCACCATCGTCTGGGCGAAGCGGAGATCGGTGGCGGAGGACAGGCAGGCGGACACGGCCGCCACCATCTCCGGCTGCGAGGTGCGGTAGCCCTGGAACATGCTCGGATAGTTTTGCGTCATGAACTGGTCGAAGGTCAGCGTCGGGTTGGCGCGGGCCGCGTTCTCGAACTCTGTCTTGATGCGATTCTGCTCGCGGCGGGAGTAGAGGGAGCGCAGGAGCAGGTAGTAGGCGGCCGAGCCGAGGGGCAGCTCCCACCACGGCAGCCCCTGCATCGTGTACACGGACGAGTTCGTGTTGGCCAGCGGCACCATCATCATAAGAAACAGCGCCGCGGTCAGGTAGAACAGAAAGTTGAACATGCGGCGGGCCAGGTCAGGGTTCATAGGGGGCTGGCCGGAAAAAGGCGCCGTGCCACCCATGCCCCAGCCAGGTGCGCCGCCGAAGCCGGCGCCAGCGGGGCCCGCCCCGCCACCGCCCTGCTGCGGGATGCCCTGCTGGATCTTCTGCGCAAACTGCTCCCGCAGCCGCCGCTCCCGCTCTAGCTCCTCCTTGTCCTCCTCCGCGGCCGAACGCGACGGCGGGGGCTGTGCACTACTGCGGAGCGCACACGACGTGGCGAATGCGCGAGTCACCGGCGCAGCGGTGCCGCCGCGCAGCAGCGCAAGCGACGACGCGGACGCCAGCGGCGCCGTCACACTGAGCTTGCGAAGCATGGCTGTACCCCCGCGCAGGAGTGCCCTCGAATGACTAAGGGGTGAGAAGAAACGTACACAGAAACTCGTCGAGAGGGCTTCGAGTCCTTGCCGTCCGGCGTGCGCGCGCAGTCTGTACCTGAATGTGTGGAGACGTGCAAGCGCTTTGCGCAGGCGTCAAGGGAAACAAAAACAGGAGTGTGGCGACGATCGAGCGTTGTGTCGTGTGTGCAGCGGCGGCCGGGGAGCGAGGTGGGAGAAGAGCGAGCAGAGGAGCATTCGCAGTCAGCAGAAAAAAAGAAAGCACCGAGCTAGTTACTCGGCGGCTGCATCGACAGGCAAGAACGGGAGACGTGGAGCGGGACCGCTGCACCCAGCGTGTGCACAGCCCTCGCACAGCGATTCCGAGCGATTTCCGGCGAGTGGTGGCGGTCATGCACTCCGCTCCTGTCAGCAGCGGCAAGGCTGCATGCATCGCGGATGTCACATTCACACGAGGCTCCTGACAAAGTCCTCCTCCCCCTTTTGCAAACATGTTCCTTCGCATGCACAGCGTAGTGCACTTTTTTTTTTTTCGTTTGCTTAAAGAGCTTGTAAACGACGCCGCACTTCCTTTTTTTCACCGTTGCCCTCATCGCGCTGCCACGTGCAGACGCAACCGCCTCACGCGTGCCCGCACGCACAAGCACGCACACACGTAAAGCTAGAGCATCACCGCAGCGGCAAGAGGGGGGAGGAGGAAACAAGAGAGTGGGGGAGAGGAGTGCCAGGGAAGACCGAGGCCAACGTCCTCCTGCGTGTCCGAGGGGGGAAGAATGGGAAAGTGCGCCGCAGCACGCGCCTCCCCGCCTCCCAGTCGCCAACACGCGTCAACACACAACCTCATCAGCGTGAGCGCGCGACGGTACACCTACAAAGGCGCTATTGTACCGCGGTGGTAAACGCGGAGAGGAGACAGGCAGCGAAGAGTCAATCCGACGCGCAACACTCCCGCGCAGACGATTGCTCGCACCCCCCCCCCCTCCTCTCGGCTCAGTAGAGGGCCCCGTAGCTGGTCAGCTTACGGATGTGCATGCGCACCTTGACGCGCTTGTTGTCGTAGACCTCGCGGTCAATTGCCAGCTCCTCGGCGCCGGGTAGGTACAGCCAGCACCAGTTGTGGCCCAGGTCTTGGATGCCGGTTCGGCGGTCCTTCTCGCGAAACTCAATGAGCCGCGGGTCGATGCGTACCTTGTACTGCTCCCACAGCTTCTGCGCGACGTCCTTCTTGCGCAGCGGGCAGTTGAGCAGCCAGCCCTGGCCCCAGCTCTGCCGGCCGAAGAGCAGATAGCCGGTGTTGACGCGCCAGTACACATCAAGCCACTGCCGCTTGCGAGCAGCAAAGTCAAGGAACTCCGCGTTGCGTTCGATGAAGCGGTCGTACTGCTCCGAGTCCGGGTTGTAGCACCACACACCTTGGCGAAACTCCGCATTGGGCGCCACGGCGTTGCCCTCCGCCGTGTACTTTTGGGCGATCTCGCGCTTGATGAGGCGCTCCTCGCCGGCGAAGCCGCCGTTCGGGCCGAGAATAGTGCGGGTGAAGATGATCGGCACGTACTCGAGTTGCAGCTCCGGCGCCATCTCCCGCAGCAAACGCGACCACCGCAGCATCGTTGTCTCGTGCTGTTGATGTAGCTAATGTGCGTGTCTGCTTGTTTTTTTGTTGATTGGCTTGCCTGACCCAGAGTGTGTGGTGGGTCTGCCGCTCAGCGGTGCGGCCGCGTGCAGCGGGAGGGGGTGGGAGAAAGCCGCGCACCAGCGTCGGGGAGCGGGCGGCGACGGCGACTGCAGCGCTCGCCAATCCAACAGAGCGAGGTTCCCTGTTGCTTTCCGCTGACTCTGCCACCGAGCCACACACACAGAAGAGAGAGAGTCAGAGATAGCAGAGCGTTGTATCGTTCTGTGGAAGAGACAGTGCGGTCGCGAGGGTTAGCAGCGATAGTTACCTCTTGATGAGGGAGTACCTCCGCCTAGCGGGGGGTGGAGGGGGGCTGGAAAACTCACAAACGGATGCGGACCGCCTGACACAGCGAGGAGGGCACCAGAACGCACACGATTGCCCACTTCTCCCCCGAGCACACACACACACACAGCCCGCGAAGGAATCACTGGTCGCAAGTGGCACTGCCATCGCCTCGGACAGGCTCTCCCACCCCTCTCACCCTCAGACACCTTGTTGAGCTTTGGCTTGGCGTTAGCCCCATTCGATAGGTTTGTCGTGGACTTGTGTTTTTTTTGTGTGTGTGTGACGGACAAAGCGAACACCAGAAACGGACAACAGCAACCCTCCCGTGTCGAGAAGAGACCGCTAAAAATGAACCGGCTCAAGCGGGCGCGCCGATGCGCACGGGTCGCTCGCTTCCTCGGCATCAAGGCCAGCGTGAGCGCGAAGCAGCGGAGACGCCACCAGTGACCGCCCCCCCCCTGCCCTTCACGGGAACGCCTTGCAAAGCAGCAGCAGCGCACGCACGCACGGAAGGCCCTGCCGCTACTTGCGGCGCTTGTCCGGTGTGGGTCGGTAGTCGCAGACGCTCGCCTCGGTCGTAATCATCAGGCCAGCCACAGAGGCGGCATCCACGACGCACGAACGGACGACGCGGAAGGGGTCCACAATGCCGGCCTCGAACATGTCCACGTACGTGCCGTTCTGGGCATCGTAGCCCATCGACGTTTCCTGGTACTCGGCCACGTTCTCAACTGTCACGGCACCCTCCTCGCCAGCGTTCTCGCTGATCTTCTTGAGCGGCAGCCGAATGGCATTGCGCACGATTTGAATCCCCGTGCGCCGGTCCTGCTCCATCTCCTCGTCATCCAGCAGGAGCTCGTCCAGCTTCTTGGAGGCGTGCAAGAGGGCTGCGCCGCCACCGGCGACGATGCCCTCGCCGAGCGCGTTGCGTGCCGCGTTCAGGGCGTCGATGACGCGATCCTTCGACTCGCTCACCTCGATCGCCGAGCGGCCGCCAACGCGAATGACGGCGTAGGTGTGGTTCAGCTTCGAGATGCGCTCCCGCATAGCCTCGCGGCTCTCCTCGGACATGAGCCGCTCCAGCCGACTCTGCAGCAGCCGCACCCGCGCCGAGGTGTCACCGGCGCCACACACGACTGTGCTGTCCATCGTCTGCTCCATGTGCCGCGCCGCGCCGAGGAGGCAGCGGACGTCATCGACGTAGCTGATTGAGCTGATCTTCTCAACGTTGCACTGACACGACGCCGCAACGTCGTGCAGCTCCTCCTCCTTCAGCTCCGGCACGCAGACGACGCCGCACCGCACAACGCCGCGCTCGTGGTTGAGGATGATGGTCTGCAGCACCGCCTCGGCAAAGGAGGGGCCGATCAGGACCAGCGGCCGCTGCTGCGCCTGCGCGGCCTCGAGCAGCCGTACCGCGTCCCGCACCTCCTCCAGCGGCTGAGCCGCCACGAAGACCAGCGGCTCCTCGAGCCGACTGCGCAGCAGGGTGCTGTCCGTCATGAGGGCGCTCGACACAAAGCCGTGCTCGGTGCTCCAGCCGTCGTAGCGGGTCCACTCCGTCGCCGCCGTGTTGCCGTCGAGGACCGAGATGAAGCCGTTGACGCCAACCGCCTGCACAGCCTGGGCAATGAGGGTGCCGAGTGGCCGCTCCCCGTTGGCGCTGATGGTGGCTACGTTCTCGAGCATGGCGAGGTCGTTCACCGGGCGGGTCTGCTCGGCCAGGTTTGCGAGGATGATGGTGACCGCCGCGTCGATGCCGCGCTTGAGGTCCATCGGGTTGGCGCCCGTCGCGACGCTCTTGTAGCCCTCCGCGAAGATGCTCCACGCGAGGATCGTCGCCGTCGTCGTGCCGTCGCCGGCCACGTCGTTCGTCTTGCCCGCCACCTGCCGAATCAGCTTTGCGCCGACATCCTCGAACTGGTCGTGGAACTCGATCGACCGGGCCACCGTGACGCCGTCCTTCGTAATCTTGGGCTCGCCGTCGGGTTGCCGGATGATGACGTTGCGTCCTTTCGGACCGAGCGTCACACCAACGGCGGTGGCGATCCGCTCAATCCCGGAGAGCATTAACTGCCGCGCATCGCCGCCGAACTCGATAGACTTGCCGCTGGCCCACCGGCGGGTCACGGAGAACATCGCAACGGAGGCGCACTCGTGTTCAGAAGGTGGCTGTGAAAAACTCGCTAAGGTGCGGGTGGGAGAGAATCACACAGGTTCGGGCTTGCGCGCGCGTTCGTGTTTCACGAGATGGCGTTGCTTCTGCGCCGTTGTTGTTTCTTCTGTTTTTCCACCGACACTGGTCGCTAGTGAGTGATGTCGAAGAAACAAGTGTCGGTCAGCAGCACACAATGGAAGCCAGAGGTGATCAAGCACAGAAGTTCAAGTAACAGGCACTGCGTAGACTGGCGGTGCCGATGCAGCCACCCATCGAGTGCATCCCTCGTGAGCTCAGCCGTCTGATGCATCAGTGGGCGAGTAGCGCGCTGATGGGGTTCAGGGCCTCGTCGTCCACTCACATAGAGAGATAGCGGGGGGGGGGCGATGGGCAAGGCGAAAGCCGTGAGGTGCCACACATTCTATCGCTCTCCCTATCGCCCTCGACCGGAATCTACACAGCCCCGTACAAGTGTCTCGTGTCGTTTGGTACTTCGTTCTTTGTTTTCTTCAGTGCGTGTCACCGTTTTGCGACACGTGCGCAGACCTCATTTGGACCGTGGACACACCCACATGCGCACCGTCGCCGCGCCTAACCACGAGCAGGCTGCACGCTGGAGAAGAAGGGGCGAAAATGTAGCCTTGGCAAAGGAGAGCTGCGTTGTTGTGTATGGGTGTGGGTGTTTGCTGTTGTTGCCTGTGGGCAGGCGTCTATTCTCTTGTGGATGGTACAGACATCTATAATCTGACGACGGTGCCCGACAAAGAGCCGAAAGCGGGAAAAAAAGGGCGCACAGCTTGCTTCGCCTGTCACAGTAATCGGACGGGACACGCAGCAGCAGCAGCAGCCGTGACACACACGGTTGGCCTTCTAATAAGTGCAGCAGCAATGCAAAATGGAAAAAAAAGGGCGGCCACGCACCGCGAGGAGGCACAAGCAGGAAACGTTGAGAGGCGAAGCAAGTCGAAAGAAAGGAAACGCGCCCCGGCCCCGTGTGTGCAACACTACGGCGCTGGGGCTAGCTGATGTTCTGCAGAATCGCGCGCTGCCGCGCAAGGTCCATCTGCAGCCGAGACGCAGCGCTGCAGACGAGCGGCTCCCCGCGCAGCAGCGCACCGCCGCCGAACTCTGCCCCGTCAGCGCCGCCGCGATCGCCCATGAACTGCAGTCGCAGACGCTCCTGGGAGCTAGCAGCGTCCTCGGCCTGGCGCCGGATCGCCTCGAAGCGGCTGAGCAGTTCCTTCTTTTCTAGCTCGAACTTGTCCCGCTCCTCGCGCAGCGCCTGCCGCTCCACCGCCGCGCTGTCGCACAGGCGCTTGTGCTCGTCCTTCATGTGGCACGCCGTGGCGCGGTCCGCCTCGATCGACTCCAGCTTCAGCTTGTACTCCTCCTCGCGCGCACGCAGAGCCTTGAGAAGGTCTGTCTCGTCGCGGTTGTGCCGCTCGCGCAGCGCCGATGCCTCGGCCCGCTCCCGCGCAATGGCGATCCGCTCCGCCTGCAGCTCTGCCATGGCCTCCATCTTCTTGGCCAGGAACTCCTCAAACTGCTGCTCCAGCATCTTGCGCTCCTGCGCCACCTCGCCCAGCATCAGCCGCCGATCCTTCTCGGCCTGCTGCCGCAGCGTTTCGTAGTGCGCCTGCGCCTCGCGGAATGTGCGCCGGTCCTCCTCGCTCGTTTTGGTGAAAGACGCGAGGGCCAGCTCGAACTTCGCGTACAGACCCGCCACCCGCGTCCGCTCCGCCGTCAGCGTCTCCTGGCTCGACTTCACCTCGGCTACCATCGCATCCAGCACGGCCTGGTGCTCGTCCAGCTGCCGCTCCTTTTGCTGCAGCAGTGCCAGCCGCTCCGCAAGCAGCTTTTCATTCATGGCCTTGGTGGCCTCCATGGTGTCCTGCATGGTCGTCACCAGCGCCTCGATGCGGCCCGCGTTGCCAACGTGGCCCTCCATGGCGGTCAACTGCTGAGCGTGCTGCTGCCCCAGCTGCTCGAGCGCCGCCTCGTGCCGCTTCGCCATCAGCGCAAGCTCTGCCCGCTGCAGCTCATCCTTGCGCACGCCATCGGCCTCCATCTGCCGCCGCACCTCCTCCAACTGTGTGCGGTACCGCGCGTTCACCTCCTCCATCTGCGCGGCGAGCACCACGCTGTCGTGGCTGCGCGACTCCACCTCCGCCTTGGCACGGCGCTCCTTCTCCATCTTGTCCATGTCCTCCCGCAGCTCGCGCTCGTTACGCAGTCGCGCCGCCCGGTCCTCGAGGTCGCGCTTGAGCCGCGCCTCGCGCTCCTCTTCGTCCTTGTTCATGCGCTCTTCAAGAAAGGTGCGGAACTTGTCGTCGCGCTGTTCCGCCATGGCCCAGAACTTCGCCTCGCGCTCCTCACGCTCCTTGAGCTCCTTCTCCAGCTTCTCCGCCCGCGCCATGTCCTCGCGGCGGTCGCGCAGCTCCCGCTCGCGGCGGTAGCGCTCGTCCTTGATCAGCCGTTCCTTCTCGGCCGCCACAACGGACAGGTTCAGCTCGTGGAAGACCTCGCGGACGTCCTGCGCGAGGCGCTGGAAGAGCGCGTGAGCCGCCTCCTCCTCCTCGGCGCGCCGCAGACCGATGGCGCGCTCGTGCTCGCGGCGGCGGCGGCGCTGCAACTCGGCTTTGCTCGCGCCGGCTCCCGCATCCTCGTCCGCGCCGCCCTCCATCTCGTCCCTCTCCGCGACGGCGGTGGCCGCTGTCGGTGCTCCGGCCGAAATAGAAGCACTGGCCGCCTCCGCCTTGCTAGCGGCCTCCGCGGCGGCGGCGGCTACCTGCTGAGACACCTGCCGCTCCACCAGGTCGCTCAGCTGCTGCCGCATCTCCTGCTCGCGCTGCTGCTGCGCGGCCAGCTGGCACTTGAGGTCCTCTTCGCGGCGGCGCAGCTCCTCGGCCTTTGCGGCCTGGTCCGCCTCCCACTTGGCGATGCGCTGCGCCACCTCCTCCTTCTCCATGCGCAGCTGCTCCTGCACCGTGGCGTACAGGCGCTTCTCCTCCGCCTCTACGTCGGCCATGAGGGACTTGGTGGGCCTTCCAGCGGGCGCCAGCGACGCGGTAGGAGGCGGCGTCGCCACTGGCGGGATAAAATCGTCGCTGTCGACGGGCTCCTCAAAGTCGTCGTCGTAGTCGTAGTCGTCGCCGTCGTTGTTGTCGGAAGTTGTCGTGGTTTTTCCTCCTGACGCCTTGGGTTGGGAGGAAGAGGACGAGAACGGCTCCTCGCCCTCTGGCTCAGGCGACTTGTCCCGCTTCTTCCGCTTCGATGACTCCTTGCTCTTGCTCTTTTTCTTTGAGCGACTTGACTCGCGGGCAGGCGGCGTCATCTCCTCCACCGTCTCCACTGGCCCGATGTAGTCGTCGTCGTCATCGTCGTAGTTGACGGTGTTGAAGGAGAACCCCTTCCGCGACGTCGGGGTGAGACTCGGCGCGTTCCTCAGAGACGACATCCAGTCGAGGGCGTCAGGTTCTATGTGTGGGTTTTTTTCTACGAGAGTATCGTGAGAGCCTTGGTCGTGACGCGACACACGAAAAAGTGCGGCGGCCTTTTTTTCTTCGTTGTTTACTTCTCGCCGACAGAGGAAACCCTGAGGTTTCGTGACAGCGGCTGGAGCTGCACAGACAAGATGTGGTGGGAACAAAAGTAGAGCGAGGAGAAAGTGAAAGCGGCGGCATAGAGAGGCCATTCAGTGGAGAAAATGGGAGAGCGGACTGACAGCCACTCACCAAAAGAGGATTCGCCGCTGCAATTGAACGCAGTACGCTTCCTCTTCGCTAATGCTCCCGAGTAGAGAGAAGCGCAAGTGTTAGAAGCCTTGGAAAAACGTTCAGGCTACAACGTCTTGCTTTTCTCGCTTGTCTAGGTTTCGCGCTCTTCTGCGCCGCTTGGGAACTTCAGAGCGTAGCGGCTCAGCGGAACACATTGGTTGCAGCGAGACGAGAGTAGCAGTGCTCGGCGAACAGTGAAGACGAAGAGAAGAAGGATGGAAAGAAGCGGAAGCAGCTCGTCGTCGTCGTCAGAACACTTTTGGCACCCAGCTCTGCATGGTTTGCATGAACCCCAAGCCAGGCTCGAGTCCGTGGGCACGCCGCGAAGCCTGCACGCCTTCAGGCGACAGTGGTTTCAGCTCCTGCAGCAGCTGAAAATCGAACTTGACAATCCACTTGAGCGCGATGCGGAGAAAAAGGTTGACATCACCTGACGGGTACTCTTGCAGCAGCGGAAGTACATCGCTCATTGATTCGCCCGAGAGCAGCGCTTCGCGCTGGTGATGACACATGGCAGCGGCCACAAAAAACGCGGCGCCACGCACCTCATCACCGAACGACAAGAGAAAGTCCCAGACGCGCAGTCCGTCAGCAATGTTGAACTCTTGCATGAACAGGAGCATAATCCAGCGCAGGGCATAGTGCTCAGCGCTGATGCCGAGAGACTCCAAGTGAGAAAACAGAGCAGGGTCGAAGAAGCGCACGACGTTGTCGAAAAGCCGCATCGTGCTTGTCAGACCACACGCGGCGTCGTAGTCGAAGGAGCGGCAGAAGTCGTCACCGAGATGTGACAACAGCGTTTGAAAGCAGAAAAACGTGTCTGCTTCGACGGACGCAGACACGTTGCTGGCCTTCCCTTGCGCGAAGACGTAGAGAAGGTACGCAACATACTCATTCATGCCCTGAATGTAGCCGAGCGCCTTGTTGGTAGTTGCGGTGCAAATTAAGATTCGCCGTAGGGCGTGTTGGGATGGCGTAAAGCCGGTCACTTCTTCCCCCTGCCAGTCGGACTTGCTCACCGGCTGACACTCGACGCCCAGAAAGAAATTCAGAGACGGCATAGTCCGTGGTACATCGACGTCGATGGAGCGGGAGCTCTCATTGGCCTCGCACTTGGCCGAGTCGATCGCGAGGCCACAAGCGTCCAGCACCTCTGTGTATTCGCGAAGCCGCTCCATTTCAATGGTAGCCCACCGTTTTGTGGCGAGGGGGTAGAAGCCCATGATGACCTTCCAGCAGGCAGGCCGCGCACTTTCATGAACGCCGCGGCGGCAACTACGGGTCAGCACTTGAAAGTCGATCGCCTCGGCGCTCAATATGTGGTCGATGTTGAGGTCCATCTTTGTACCTATTTCCAAAAAGAAAGTAGGAGTCAGGGCGCGACTTGTCGAACAGCGGTTTTTGTCCCGCCTCGTGCCTTTACAATGGTGACGCTGAGGTCCTACAGCAACGAAGTGTGGAGAGCAGCTTTCTTTTTTTTTTTTAATGCAGAGAGTACGACGCCGCAGGCGCTTTGTCCAGCGAGGGGCAGGAGCAGCGTGGGTGAGAGCAGCCACACCAGGTGTAGCAGCAAAAAAAGCGAGACGTGCGAAGAGACACCTGTGAAGAGTGCCCAATGGTGAGCTGGGGTCCGGGGCGCTGAAATCGCACCTAGCGTTGCACTTGTGTCCGTGCTCGATCAATCTTCAAGGACGTGCCGTATATAGCGCACACATGAGAGCGTGTGAATTCAGCGCAGCAAAGCCCGAGAGAGAAAACAGGCAGCCCTCGCCGCACTGCAAAACACGTCCGAGCGGAGTAAAAAAAAGGAGAGAATTTTGAAGGGAGGCGCGGCAGGAGGAGTGTGCGGTCCACAACGGGAAAGTGGTCGTTTTTGTGCTCACGTCATGGAGTTTGTCCCGTTGCACGGATAATCCACAGGGGCTGAGCTTCAAAGGTGCGCTGGCGTCCGGATAGACCAGCTTTCAAAAAAACACAGCACTCTGCAACGCATGATGTCCAGATTGCGTTTTAGTTTGCGTTTCCTTTTTTCGGATATTTCGTGAAGAGGCAAGGTGACAAGCACGATCGCTCGTGAGAGGGGTTGTGGTAAGTTATAAGAAAAAACGGCGGCGCTGCACGTCCCCCAGCGGCTGCCGCACTCTGATGGAGGCGGGTGTGTCGGGAGAGGGCGATGACAAGCGCACACCGTCGATTGCCTAAATTTTCCCCAACGTTCTGTCGCCCAACCGGGCAGACGAGGGGGTTCTAACTGGTACGCTACAAAAACGCTCCAAAGGGGAGAGGGAAACGACATCCACGAAAGCTGGGAGGCCGTGAAATCTTGCTGCGAGAGAGGGTGCGGGCAACCATCGCGACTGAGGCACTTCTCTCGCGACCCGCTACCACGAAGTCAATTTACGGGAAAGGGTTCACAGCGTCTAGAAAGGAGATAATGGTGCGGGAGAAACTCGTCTGGGTGTCGACGATCGGGTAGACGAGGGCCATGCGGCCGTCCGGAAGCGCCACATAGGCTCGGCGGTCGATGCGGTCGAAGGTCTTGGGGTCCTCGTCGGCGAGGTTCGAGCGGTAATGCGACTGCTTCGAGACGATTGCACATACAGCAATCATGAACACCAGCGTTGGCGCATGAAAGGCGACAGCGTGCACGCGGCTGGTGTAAGTCTGCGGCAGCAGCAGGCTCCACAGCGGGCGCTTCACCCAAGCGGGCATGGTTTGAGAGTGGGAGTTGTGGGGAGAGGGAAAACCGTAGCTTCGCAGGTGCTCTCGTGAAGTGTTTTGTGCACGCACGCGGTGGCCAAAGGGAGGACAGTGCAGGAGGAAGACAGTGAACGGTGATGAAGCAAACACTGAGCGACGAAAGAAGACGCGGTGGTACGGCGGCGGCACACTCGGCAGAAGGGAGAGCGCAAAACCCCCTCTCGCTGGACACGCCGGCCGCGTGATTCGCACATCAGGCAAAATGGGAAACGCGCCGCCGCGAATTTCTAGCATCCGCGACGTCCGCACTCCGAAACCCGTCACCCTCCATGAAGCGCGCGGTCTCTTTTGGGGCCCTCTACCGGCTCTCGTTTTCTTGGCAGTTCTCAATATACATTCTCTTTTCATTTTCTCACTCCGCGAGTCGAAGGCCTAGACTACAGACAACGGGGACGCAGATTTCCGCTCCATGCACGGGAGTGCACTCCTTTTCGCAAAAACACAGCAGCGGTATGCGGTGCCTCCATCTCTGGGTTGGCAGAAACTCGTCGGCGGTGAGCAGCTTCTGCCTTCTTTTTTTGTCTCATATTTGCCCCACATTTTTCTCTGTTATTGGGAGCAGCACGCTGCTGGCATTGAAAACGAAACACGGCTATTGTTTTCTACATCGGTGATGGGCTAGTCGCCGGAGGAGAAGTGGAAAAAAGGAGAACAGAAATCAACGAGACATCCACGGGGTGGTACATAAAGGTCTACGCGCGAGCGAAGAACAGCTTCGTGGTGTCGGCGTCCTTCGCCTTGCTCGTCACGCTGTTGGACGCGCGCAGGCGCCAGCCCTCCTCCTCCAGGGACTGAATGATAACGAGGAAGATGGAGGACTTGTGCAGCTCATCGCAGAAGTGCTGCTGCAGCTCCATGCGCCAGTGGTCCGGGTTCGAAAGGAAGACAAACTTCGCGGGGTCCTTGCTGGGGTTCACCGCCGTGGACGTGGCGAGCGGGATCTGTGCCTCCATGGCGCGCACAGTGTCCTCGCGGATCGTCGAGCCGAGCACCGTGATGGTGGGCGGGTTGAAGGTGCAGGAGACGCAGAGGTTCGGCATTTTCAAGTGGGTGCGAAGCGGTGAGTGTGGCTGAAGTGGAGGAAGGTTGCGGGGCCTGACTGTGGATTCTGGGCGAGTGAGGAGCGGGACGAGCGAGAGGGAAAAGTGTAGGAAAGTGAGAAGGAAAAGGTGAAAGAGGCACGGAGACATCAAGGCGAATCAGGAGTGCAGCTGCACCTGTTTTTTTTCTTTTTCTGTTGTGATGCCGGGAGTCGCACTGCGGCCGAATCTGTACCTCCGCAAGACTGGTGCAGCGTCGCCAATCGTACGAAGCCCTTTTTTTCTTCGAAACGTGTGCTGTGGCTCTTGCTTCGCTGTTGGCTGGGTGCGCTGCGGTTGCTGTTGCCGCGGTGCCCCCCACGGTTTTGTGGTGGCGGCGGGTCGCTGCTTTCCGGGGGGGGGGGGGGGTCGGGTCGCGGCCCGGCGGCTGCAGGGGGGGCCCTCCCCGCCCCCAACTACCCGGTCCCCCAGCCCGCCATGGTCGGCCGGGGCGCTCGGGGGTGCCCAGGGCCCCTGCGCGGCGGCCCAGGGGGGCGGGGGGCGGGGGAGCGCGTGGCCCGGCTGGCATGGATGGGGGGGGGGTTTGGAACGCTGGGGCTGGGCCAGGAGGTGGGGGGTGGGAATTGTCGCGTGCCTCGGCTTCGGCCGTGTCAAGTTCAAAACGGTGCAGTTGTGTTGTTCTTAGTGGCTTTGGCAAAAGGGGCCCTTTGCGGCAGGGGCGTCGGTGGGCAAGGTGTTGGGGGGGAGGTCGGCAACGAGCCAGCCGGGCACCGCCGGCGTAACGGAACGGGGCAGGGCCCGTCAGTCGAGGAGTACGACGCCGACAGCGGCGCCGGCCCAAAAAGAGGCGCGGCGGGGAATGGTCCCGGTGAGGGTGACGAGCAGGCGCTCCCGCTTGAGCGCAAGGCTGCTCTTGGCCTCGCCGTCGCGGGGCCGGTAGCCGCGCAGAAGAAGCGACGCGGTGTCGCGGATGAGCGCACCCCATTCGACCGTCGCGTAGCCGAGCCAGCACAGCACCTGCGTGCCGACCACGATGGCGCAGATGTTCCCGGCGACTGCAGTCGTGACGCGCTTCACGGCGAGGCCGCAGAGTGCGCCGGCAACAACGTTTGTCAGGACTGCGCATGAGGCGCGCGCCACGCGCACCTCGCTCCCTTCGCGGTGCCGCACGTCGTGCAGTGGGAGGGACGCTGCCTTCGTTGACGGACGCGCCTGCGAGTTGTCGTGCCGCAGCGGCGACGCACCGCGCGGGGAGTTCACGCAGTCGTAATAAGCGTCGTCGACGACGACGGTGCCGTCTGCCAGATGATGTTCGGCGAAGCGACCCATTGTGTTGGCGCGCAGCGCTCGCAGCATGCGCCGCTCCTCCTCTGCCGGGTCGACGAGGCGAGCGGAAGGGCGGCGGCGGTTGGGGTTCACCTTGGAGGAGGCGTCGAGGTCATCGAAGAAGGTCTGCCGCAGCGTGTCCATCGGGACTAAGTTGCGCAGCGCAGGGTCGATGTGCAACTCCTCCATCTCCTCTCGTGAATAGTTCATGGCACGTTCCCTTTACTTGTTGTTGACAGTGTGAGTTTCCTGCCGCGTCGCAGGTGAAAGGAAAATCCCAACTGAAGGAAGCGGAAGCGAGGAAAAGTCGAAGGGAGTGCATTGTGCAACGTAGCGCGTGAATGACTTCTGCGTAGGCACTACGCTCTTGTACTCTTCTTTTTTTAGAAATCGGAATGCTTGCAAAACTAGACACTGCTCCAGATCTGTGAATCGTTGTGCGCCTTCTCACTGCAAAGAGTGGTCTCGCCTAGACGTCCGCCGCCGCGCTGACAACGTGCGTGACGGTGTCACGCACGAACAGCTCCATCTCCTCGGCGAGCGTGTCGTAGCCAACACCGACCACCTCATAGGCTGGCGCCGCTGCTGGAGCGTCCGTCAGCCTCGGCGGCGTCCACGGCGCGCCGGGCTTCACACCAAACAGGCCCTGCGTGAGCCACAGCGAGTCGTCGTAGCGGTTGTCAACCGTGAGGTTCATGTACCGCCGCGGGTCCTCTTTGGCGGTCAGTGGGCTGCCCGGCACCGGGCCGTTGTAGTCTAGCTTCACGGAGCCGACGACGAGCACGGGGCAGGCATGCAGCATCGGCGCGAGGCACGCAGCCGGCGCCCCAGACGGGTGCCACAGCAGCGCCGGCGTCGTCAGCGCCGCCACACGGTCGACAACGCCGACGCTGACGGCGACGCCGTAGCGGCTGAGCACCTTGGCCCCGTGCCGCATCGCTTCTCCAAAGACGTCGCTGACCTCGGCTGTGGTGTCGAGGTAGCGCTTGCTCGCCTGCGCGCCACCGCTCTGGTACGGAAAGTGGAGGCGCAGCGCGTCGGGGTGAAGCAGCGCGCCGCGTTGCAGGAGCTGCGCCATGCCAGCCAACGAAAAGTGCCGACGACGCGCCAGCTGGTAGAAGACGTCCACGACGCCGCGCAAGGGCGACGCGCTGTCCGGCGGCGACCCTCGTGCTTCGGTGGCCAGGTGCTTCGTGATGGCCTCCCCGAGGCACACCGATCCAATGGGGCTCGAGGACGGGGCGTCCTTGGCTGTGTCGGGCCGTGGGGGGCGCAGGCGCGCGCGGCCGTGCGCCAGTTCATGCGCCGTCGTCACAAATCCGCCCGGGAGGCCAGGCGAGTGCACGACGAGGTGGCGCTGTTCTGTGCTGTGCGCACCGTCCAGCTCGTCGCACGCGCCGACGATGGTGAGCGGCACGCTCAAGTCGGCGCCCACGCGCAGGCTGCAGAGCAGCCCCTCCTCCGTGAGCGGAAGCGGGTGGCGGACGACTTCCTGCAACTGCGCCTGAAGCGGCGCCAAAACGCTGCGTGACACGGTGCTCAGCCGCGTCGTCAGCTGAGACGGGCCAACGCCGCCGCCCACCCCGCGCGTGAGCACGGGAAACGCCGCGTGCATTTCAAGTGTGTCGTCGCGCGTGTGTGGAGGTAGAGAGTTCAGGGGCGGCTGTATCGCGTTTCCTGCTCGAGGACAGAGAGGGCATCGCAAGGGGGGAGGGACAAAAAAAAAAAGGTTGGGAGAGGCGGAGAGAAGCGAAAACGCGCGTTTCGTCAAAGCGACGCGTGCGTGTCGTTGAACGTGCATGGCATGCGCTCTGCACGCGAGGGTGCAGCCGCCGTGCCGCGCTGCGCCTCGCCCGGTTGCACTTGTCAGGAAGCGCAGCCGTTTGAGTGTGGGCGACGCCTGTCACAAGCGCGCGCAGAGGAAGAGGCACGCGCTGCCAGGCTTTTCGAGCGAGAAAAGGCGGCGTACGCCGTCTTTCGTTGTGCCCTCTCTTGATCCCTCGTCGCACCCTTTTGCAGCTTGCACCAACAAGACTGGCTTGAAAGCGGGGAGGAGGGGGAAGTTGTGCATGTTTGTGTACGCCTCACGCGAACCGCGACAGAAAAAAAGGGGACGAGACGGCTGGGAAACACCGCTATAGGAGGTGTTCACGCCGACAAGCAAGCAAGCAACCACCCTCTTTATCGGGACACATTCTCATCCCCCTCGNGGGGGGGGGGGGGGGGGGGGGGGGGGGGGGGGGGGGGAGGGGGGGGGGGGGGGGTCAATGGGCGGCAGGAACAACGAAACAACGAGTGCTTGAAGTGACGGGTGCCGTTGGCACGACCACGGGCTGCACAGAACGCAGCAACGTAGGAAGCGGGGCAGCGAAAGAAAAGGTGGAGATTCGAGGGTCGCTTGCAGACCAGTTGCTCCTTGGTCAACGTGATGTGCAAGAACTCGCACTGAGCAAGCAGAACAAAGATGAAAGATGCGACCAACGAAAAAAAAAAAGGGATGAACGCAATTAATGCGGCGCAGCACATCAAGTCAGGACACGTGCGGGGGAAGGAAAAAAAAGGGAGATGAGCGGGGGGCGGCGTGCGATGGGGGCGCGTGCGCGCTTCGTGAATACCGCAACGGGGCATCGCGGGCATCGCACCTCAGCAAAGCGGCGCCACTCAATCGCCCACGGCCCACGGCAGCGTCGCCTCAAAGGACTCTTCCCCACTGTCGTCCCCGCCGGGCACTGGCGCGGGCGCCCCGTTTGCGCTGCACGCCGCACTCAGCTCGACCGGTCTGCTGTCGTCGGTGGATGGCGCTCGGGACGCAGACGACGTGGCATCCGGTGCCGTCGCCGGCGCAGCCGCTTCCACGGGCTCCTCTGCCACTGCCACCCCCTGTGCTGATGAGGCGCTCTGCTGCGGCGCTGATGCGGGGGGTGACATCGGCGCACCAGCGGGCGCGGCGGTGGCGCCCGACTTCGGTGTCGCCGGGCTGCCGTGCAGATTGCCCGCGTACGCCTCGAGCACGGCCTTCACCTCCGCGTTGCAGTGCACCAGCGCTTGGAAGAGAGTGCCGAACTGTGGGTCCAGCGCGGTGCCGGCGCTGTGCTCAGCCGGGGCGGCGTTGATGTCGCCGATGAGCCGCGACAGCTTCACCTTGTGGTACTGACAGCTGTCGCACACGGATGCCGAGAGGGGGCCGGACGCGTCCTTGCGCTGCAGCAGACTGCCCAGCAGGCGCATGTTGCCGCTGGCCAGCTCCATCTCCTTCTTTACCCGCTCCTCCGTCTCGCGCAGCCACGTGAAGCGCTCCTGCATCGCCTCCAGCTGCACGTAGACATCCCGCCAGTACTCGCTGTTGTCCATCAGCAGCACCTCCTCCTCCTCCCCTCCTCCCACTCCCAAGTCTGAGTCCAAACCCGAGTCCGAGCTCGACTCCGACCTCTCCGGTTCACCCCCCTCCTCCCGCTTCGCGTCTTCGGTGACTTTGTCCGGACGAGTTGCCGTCGCCTGCGCCCGCGCCGTCGCCGTGCGCTTCGCCGCGCTCGCCGTGTCGCGCAGCGGCTGCGGGAGCCGCGAAAGGGCCCGCATCAGCGTGAGCAGCTGCCCACCCGACGTGCACTGCCGGTAGATGTCGAGGCGCCAGCCGAGATTGAGCCAGTAGTCCTCGTCCGCGGTGAAGCGCGGCACGACGTGCGAGCGCACCTGGTACACGGCGTGGTGCGTCTGCACGTACTGCACCAAGTCGTCAGCCGGCGCATACGTGCCGTCGCTCTTGTCCATCAGCGCATTGGTCGTGGCGATGGACGCCTCGGTGGTGTTCCCGGTTGTGGTGAGCGCTGGGGCCGCGGCGCCGTCTGCCGGCGCAGTGGGTGCGCCGATGAGGTGCGCCACCGTAGCTTTAAGCTCCGTCCAGAGCGCCCCGTCCGCTCGCAGGGCGGCTGGGGTCAGGGCGCACGTGTTCTCATCGCGCAGCGCGGCCTCCACACACCACGTCCACTCCTCCGAGCTTCCTGTCCACCCGCTTGGCGGCGTCATCAGATCTGCGGTGCACAGCACCGTGCTCTGCGGCGCCCTACCCGCACCCACGCCGGCATCGGCGGACACGCTCTCCAGCGCATCCAGCACGCCCGTCTGCCGCACCACCTCGAGGCCCTGGTCTGAGAGGCCCTTCACGGCGTCCGTCGCCGTCGCCACCCAGCCGCTGAATGCAGAGAACATGGGAAAGACACACACAAACGGCTCCTCAGCTGCGCCCTTTCTACGCAATGGAGGGGGCGGGAGATGCGAGAGATCGGCGCGATGTGCTAAACCAAAAAAAGAAAAACGGAGCGGGTAACCCGAGCACAGCGGCAATGCGAAGTGCGGCGCTGCGCAGTGCTACGCCTTCGGTGCACTATCGTTGACTGCGACTGTACTGGAGGCCGCTTGAGTGCGTGTTTGTAGGCTTTGGTGGGTGTTGGTGGATACGTAGTGTGTGTACGTCGTACCTGCGCCGTGTTGGTGGGTCCGCGCGCTCGTATCCAGGCGTCGAAGGAACAGAAAAACCGAGAGGAGGCGGAAGAGACGAGTGAAGGACGGGAGGGGAGGGGTGGCCAGCGACACGGTGGACCGGGTGTGAAGCGTTCCGCACTGGCTGCGGCTGCAGTGTGTCTCAACAGCAGCTGCAGCCTCGCATCAGCGGGGCGCAAACACGCTGCCGTTGTTTCTGTTTTCACAGAGAAGAGAAGGACTGTGCACCACTGCTTGCGCGGCGGCAGAGAGAAAAGACGAACAACCTACGTGATCGAACTGCGGAGGAGCCTCAACACACGCAGCAACACACACGCACACACGCTGGAAAGGAAAGCACTAGGGACAGTCGAAAGAAGTGAAAGCAAGGCGGAGGACTGCCCTACATCAACCCCCTTATTCACTCCCCCAGGGCGGCAGAGGTGTGCCGAACGAGGAAACGCCGCGAAAGAGCTCTACGGCACACACCACCTTGTGCGTTGCCGTGCGCGTGTGATGCTGGTCGGGTGGGAAATGCGCACCGAGCGCACGGTAAGGAAGACTGCAAAGCCACAAAGCGGAGCTGCGCACGCGGCCCGGCACGCACCAGCAATAAAACACGCGTCCGCAGCGCAATACAGGGAGGGACCAGCCAAAAGGCGACGGGAGAGCGGGACAGCAGGTGCACGTTGTTGGCCACTGCACTCTGCCTTTTTTCTTGTTTTCTTGGGCGCTCCTCGGTTGGTCTAGACGCCCCGCTACTCCACACAGCGCTCATCCCGCCGCTAAGCCAAGAAACGGAAACCTACGAGAAAGCCAGTGGTGAAGCCGGCGGCGTCAGGGAGGCCGCGACTCATGAACTTCATCAGCCGGCTCCAGAGGAGGCGGACGTCGGCTATGTCGAGCTTCCCGTCGCCGTTCTGGTCCGCCACCTGCGTCACGGCGGCTGTGATGGCGTTCCAGTGGATTGTGATGAAGCCGAGGTAGGAGAGGCACTGCAGGCCGGCAAAGCAGAGTCCGGCGCCGTACAGCGCGTCGGCGGAGAGACGGCGCGACGCCACCCCGGCGGTGACGCCCATCATCCCGCTCACGCCGAGGTGTCGCGGCATGGCGGCCAACGACGGCGCCGCACCTGGAGTTGCAGGCGCCACGTCCTCGATCTGTGCGTGCACCGGGCGCGTCGTGGCCTTGACCGCGGTCACCGGGGCCGCCGGCTTGACAGGCGCGACGGCAGGCATGGGTGCTGGCGCAATGACGGAAGCCAGAGGCAAAGCGGCCGAAGAGTACGGCGAAGCTAAAAAAGGCCCTACGCGTTGTGAACCAGCATGTGTGTGTGCGTGTGTTGGGGCGTCGAGAGCGTAAGACAAGAAGCGCAAGATGAGTGTGGAGAGGTGCACTCAAGAGGTGCAGATGGGGGTGCAAAGAAGAGGGCAGGCGTCGTGTCCCACTCGCACACGCACGACGTGACAGGGAATAACGAGGAGAAGCAAGGTCGGTCCGTGCGTGCCATCAGGGAAAGGAGGAGGCCGCCGCAGCTCTCCCTCTCTTGCCCCCTCAAAGTGATGACCCGCAGCCCACACCGAAAGTGGTGCGTGGAGCAGCAGTCGCTTCTCCCTCCGGCTTTGCGGGCGCGGTTTGGCTGCCTCCGGTCGTGAGCTGCCCAACAGCACTATTGGGCGTAGGTGACGTTCCCTTTCCTCACTTCTATTCCCTTCTCCGCGGCAAGACAGCTGCCTTTCCTTCTTTTTTTTTGGGGGGGGGGTTTACACGTGAATGGAGATGCATGGAGACAGAGACCGGAGAAGGAAAACTGTGGCGGTAGTTAGCTGGGCGTCGTGCTCGACGGGAGAGATCGACAGGGTGACATGGTGGGGGGTGGGAGGGAGGCGGCAGACTGAGGCTGCCGTAACCAGACCTCTTCGCACTCTCTCCCCTCCTCACGCTGCGGGACTTCTCCCTTACCGAGGAGCCGGCACGGCGGCGGCTAGTGCGACTGCAGGAAGCGCAGTGCGATGGCGTCGACGGCCGGGCTGATGGAGCGGGTGACGTTGCGCACGAGCATGCGGTCCTGTGGCGTGCGGTGGTGTCGCGGAATGCCCTGCAGGAAAGCGAGCGAGAGCTCCCACTGCCCCTGCAGGGCCGCGGCTCGCAGGCCGAGGCGTTGGCTGTAGTTGTCCAGCGGCAGCCCGTCGCGCCGCATCGTCTCGAGCACGGCAATCACCGCGGCCCAGTTGCCGCCCGACACGCACGCCTTGACGGCGATGCGGTGGGCAAGCGGGGGCACCACGGTGCGGGGCTGCGACGCCTTGGCGGTCTCGTACAGCTCCAGTGCCGCGGCCCACTGCCGGGCCGCCACGCAGGCCTGCATGGCGGCGCAGAGAGAGAGCGGGTGCGGGGTGACGCGCACGTCGTGCAGCTGGGCTTCGAAGAGGCGCACCGCGAAGGCCCACTGCGCCCCCTTGGCGCAGGCGAAGAGGAGGGCCATCGAGGTTTCGGTGGAGAAGAGGTGCACGCCGCTGTCCATGAGCGACGTGCCGACGGCGAGGGCCGCCTCCCACTGCCCCGCCTGCTCGCACAGCGTCACGAGCTCCGTCATGCCGGCCGTCAGCGAGGCGTCGCTTGCCTTCGTCATCCACGACAGCGCCTCCAGCGCCTTCTGCCACTGTTGCATCGCGCTGAAGGAGCGGACAAGGGTGTGGTAGGTCGAGCCCAGGGCAAGGCTGTCCACGAAGTCCTCCTTTACCGCCATGTCGTACACGGCGGCCGCCTCCCGCCACGCCCCTGCGCGGTCGCACTGCGTCAGGAGGATCGCCAGCGTGCGCTCGTCCGGCTTCACGTCCGAGGCGCGTGCAATGTGCAGTAGCTGCAGCGAGGTGGTCCACCCGGGCGACACCTCCATCAGCTGCCGGAAGAAGTCCGCGTCGGTGGGCAGCAGCTGAGCCGTCTCCTGCGTGCGGTAGAGGCACTGCAGCATGTGCAGGCACATGGCCCACTGCCGCAGCGAGGCGGTCTGCATGAGAAGCTGCTGCACCAGCACCGGGTCCGTCAGGCCCCCCTGCGCGAGGCCGGACTCGAAGAGGCGCCGCGCCTCCGCCGTCGCCCCACTCGCGGCGAGGTACGGGACGAGCACGCCGAGGGAGTACACCTCGCCGCACGGCAGGCGCTGCTCCGCGTCCCGGGCGACTTCCAGCGCCGCCGCCCAGCAGCCGTGCTCCTCGGCGAGCACGCGGATGGCGTTGGTGACGCTGAGCGCCCAGCCCCGCGCGGCGCAGCGGCGCAGCACCGGTGCCACGTTCGCCGGCCGCAGGAGGGAGGAGAGGAAGAGCGGGTCGGGCGGGTGCGGCAGGTGCTCACAGAAATGCAGCGCTTCCTCCCAGTACCCGGTTCGCTGCGCCGCGTGGCACAGCACGTAGAGCGAGGCGGGCGGCACGCGGGTCGTGCCAGCGGCGAGGCTGCCCCGGGCCAGCGCCCAGACGCGCTCCACGATGGGGGTGTCTGCGGCTGCCGCCGCTGTGGGCGGCGGCGTCGGGGGTGAGGCGGAGGCGATCGGCGTGTCCGGCGCCGGTGTTGGTGGCGTCGACGCACGTTCTGCCGGCGGCGCGACGAAGCTGGTGCGCAGAACGGCCTGGGCGGCCGAATTCGCAAAGGAGTGCGCCTGTGCGCGTTGGTGGTGCGCGTAGCGGGCATAGTTGACGACGCGGTCGTGGCCGCGCGAGGCGGCGCCTGTGAGGGTGGCTGCTGCTACCGTGTCCCGGTCGTCGAGGAGCGTCTCGCTGAAGATGCGCCGCAGCGCGCCGCAGCAGGCGTTCACATCGCCTGCCACAATCGTCTGGGCCAAAAGAGCCGCGAGCCCGCCCGCTTTCATGGCAGCCAGCACCCTGCGTATACGTGTGTGTACGCGTCGGCAGATGCGGTTGGCAGAGATTCGAATGCGAATGAGAGGAGGTGGAACAGGTGGAGATGGAGGGGGGGGGGGGATGCGACATTGCGTGCGGAACACAGGAATGCCCCGCAGCGGTGAGGCCGTCGGTGGCTTTTACATGAGCCGCTACACGAAGAAGCGGCGTGGGGTGGGGATGTCAAACGCGCAACATGCAGTCCGGGGAGCACCGGCGTCCTTCGACACTGCACCCCCTGGACTTGTCCTGCACGGCCGCCAGGCGCGCGCTTGCATCGTGTTGCCTCTCTAGGGCGAAGGATGCAGGCGCCGCGCCTCCACCGCCCCTCTTTTTTTTTTTACGAGGCGACGAATTTGCTTCGCTTTGCAACACGAACGTTTACGCGCGCACGTGTGTGTGTGTGTGTGTGTGTGTGTGTAAGAGCGACACCTCGGGCTCGGTCCAGGCACCTGCACCCGGGGCCCGCGTGCAGGCCAACCGTCGACACCAATCAACCACCACAACGAGAGGAGGAGGAGGAAGAGAGCGGCACAGTGGCGAGGGCCGTGAAACGCAGCCACGCAGAGGAGACCACTGACTCTCACACCGACACACACACGCCGAGTGAGTGCCGTGGTCGGACCATGCTTGCCTACTCAACACTCGCTCATCAACCTCCCCACTCCATCCTACCGCGACGCCGGCGCGGCGGCAGAGGAGGCCGCCTCGCCCTCGTCCTCGGCTGCGCCACGCAGCGCGAGCGACTCGCGCTCCGACAGCGGCGGGCACAGCACCTTCGCTCCCTCCTGCACCCGCTTCAGCACGGCGTCGGTGTTGCTCTCGTACAGAGAGCTCATCTGCTCCACCACGTCACGCAGCTGGCGGAGCAGCGTGTCCTGCAACAGATTGGCGTCCGCGGCGATGCCGAGCTTCGCCCACTCCCCCTCCACCACCAGCTGGGCCGCCAGGTCCTCGGCGGCCGGGGCACCGAGCAGCGGGAAGAGGCGCAGCAGCGGCACGACGTGGTCGGAGCGCCACTGCTGCCGCGCCATATCGGGCGAGGTGTACAGGTACTGGCTGCGGTACTTGAGGGCGGGGAAGAGGGACTGCTGCAGGCACACCGCCGCCGCCAGGTCTGCCGGCATCGTCGTCGCGGCGGACTGCGGGTCGAGGCCGCTGTGGCGGGCCCAGTAGAGGGAGGCGCGCTGCAGGTACAGCGGGTGTGTGGCGACCTTGCGGAAGACGTGGCCCCATAGGAACCGCGCGAACGACTTGTCCGCCGGCTGCCCGCACACCCGCTCGCCAGTGAACCGGAAGAGCGCCGTCGCATCGAGCGGGCGCAGCTTCTCGACGGCGCCCACCTTGGCGTAGTCACCGGGAATCATGCGCTGCAGCAGCTTCTGGTCCTTCTTGTCCAGTCCCCCGCCGGCTCCCTTCTTGGACGCAGCGGCGCTGCCCGCACCGCCGCTGCTGCCGTGCCCAAAGAACATGGCGGCCAGCTCCTTCGCCTTCGCCTCCACGACGTCGCGCGGCAGGAAGGCTCGAGCTTGCATCTCCGCATCCGGCACGCCGGCCACGTCCTCCTCGACAACGCGCATCATGCACAGCAGATCGTGCGCCTCCAGCGGCGTGTCCGGGCTCAGCTCGCGGCGCTGCGGCACGTGGCAGTCCTTCTTCGCCTGCTGCAGGAGATGCAGCTCGTACTGCAGGCGCGGGGTGATGCTCACATTCACCTCGGCCAAGCACGTCAGCAAGGCTCCATCGGCGACCTTGGCCGACTTGCCGGTCTCAAGGAGCGTGAGCTGGCGGTTGATTAGCTCGTCGTAGAGCTGCCGCCGCGCGTAGTAGACGTGGGTGTAGCGCAGCAGCAACTCGGGGTCGCACGAGGCGAGGTCGACCTCGAGAAACTCGCTCGCCTGCTCCTTGACGTGCTTTCGGGATGCGTACCACGGAAAGACCGGCTGCACCTGGCGCAGGAAGCGCTCCTCCACGGCGAGGGTCGGCAGCGTGCCGAGGAAGAGGCGGTAGTTGGTGGCTGCGACCTCGCCGCACAGGCCGGGCAGGATCGACATGGCGGGAGAACGGAGAGAGAGGGGAGTACGTGTGTGTGGTGCGCGTGACAGCCTTTTCCTCTCGGTGCAATCGCGCAGCTCGTGTGCTCTGCGTGGGGCTGCTGGCACGCAATCGCGTGTGTGTGCGTAAGGGGGGGGGGGGCAGCGAGAAGGGAAGGAAAAAAGATGGGAGTAGCGCTCATTCCGTGCCACAGCAAAGGAGGCCGCGGGAGTCATAGCACGCCATACCGCTCCGCCAAGCGTTGACTGTGCGACCCACGGTCGCCCCCAGACGCTCTCACAAACGCGTCTGCGAAAGAGGAAGACGAAAGAACATGATGGCGCGTAGCAGCTCCACAGGGGCCAGGCGACGTCGACGACTGCGCCAGCTGCAATCCACCGCGTTGCACTCTCTGAGGTCATCATCGCAAGAACAGGCCCGCCGCTTCCGGTGTGGCCGCTCCCCTGTGGGATCTCTTTTTTGCTTCTTCTTCTCGTAGTTTTTCCTGAAGCGTTGCTGCTGTTGCTACCGGTGCTGTCCTCACCCTCCACCGCCTCGAAGCGTGTGATTGTGAGCCGAGTGAGTGCGTGGCGCTGGTTGTGCGTTTTCCTTTTTTCAAACTGTATTTCGCGTTGCGTGACGTCCTGCGCTGCTGCGCGCATGTCGTGAACGTGAGCATCGACAACGACGTGCCAACATCTTCACCGACACCCTCAGCCGAACACACACACACACACACACACACACGGTCAGGCGGCAGTGAGCTGAGAAATCGGAGGGGAAGACGAGAGTGTGGAGAGTGAGGGTAGGGGAGGCGTGCACAGCGGGCGAAACGTGCAGCGTGCCCGAGTGGTCCTCCTCGCCGGAGTCAGCTCCACCACCGCAGCCACCCTTCAAGGCACCACTATATGCCACGCTCCCGCACCCCCCTCCTTATCCGTGGCGGCACGCAGCAGCAGACACCCCCTTCGCGCGATTCTTTTTTGATTGCGTCAACCACAACACTGTAAATCAACAAACGCACACGTACACACAGGCGAAGAGAAAAAAAAATGCACACACAGGGACGAGGCAACACCCACACGCACTCTCAACCCACGCGCGTGCCACCGAGCTACCTTACTGTACCCCCAACCCGACATGAGTGGATCCGAAAGGGCTCGAGACAAGAAAAGAAAGACACACAAGAAGTAAAGGTCAGAGGCACGCACCTCGCAAGCCAATCGACGCCTGGGCCGCGTCGGAGGAGGGTGGGAAGGGAGAGAGGGCGATCAAGACACACAAACACACACACAAGGGGAGCCGCAGCGGAAGAGGGGCACCGCAGCGTTCACACAAAGACGGACGTGAAGGTCAAGAGGAGGAAAACAGAAGAGAAGCAGCGGCGGAGATGGACGGGTAAAGGCGGGACAGTGCTTTACAGTCTATGTGCACGTGTATGTCGGTCTGCTCTTCTTCTTCTTCGGTTCTTGGACAAATCGTTGAACTCGTCTTCTCCCTTTTCTTCTTTTCAGGCTGACGAGCGCAGCGTCGGCGTCTGTGTCGAACTCTGCCGCCCGCCCGCTCACTCGCTTCACGTGAGCCCTCATGCTCTCAACCCATTTTTCCTTCGCTGTGAGACAAGAGTCGAGGCAAGGCGCGCACCCGCTTAGGACAAGACGCGCGCTCTTACGCCTTCTTCTTCTTGTCGCTGTTGCCCGGCTTGATGCTGGCGAGCTTGATCGCGGACGTGATCATGCTCGGCAGGCGGCCGTAGATGACCTGCGCCAGGTTCTCCATGAACGTGAATGCGGCGGGGCTGATGGGGTACTGCAGGATGGGTGGGATCGTCGTCTTCACGCCAGGGATGCGGTCGGTCGTCGAGGCGCGCACGATGCAGTTGCCGCGCAGCCCCTCGCGCCCGGCAAAGCGGTCGAAGCCGCTGATCTTGACACCACCAAAGGGCAGCGACTGGCAGAGGTAGTTGATGCCAAAGTCGTTGATGTTTACCATGCCAGTGCGGATGCGGTCGGCGATGGCCTGCGCGCGCGGGATGTCGGCGCTGAAGACGCTCGAGCCGAGGCCGTACGCGCACGCGTTGACGATGCGGACGGCGTCCTGGTCGTTCTTGAACTTCATGATCACCATCACAGGGCCGAAGACCTCCTCCTGGGCGATGGGCATATCGGGCGTGACGTTGGTGAGGATGGTGGCCGGGTAGAACTTGTCGCTGGTCGTCGTGCCGCCGCACACGAGCGTCGCACCCGCCTTTACCGTGTCGTCGATGAGCTGCTGGATCTTCGGGATGGCCGCCTTGCCCATCGTCATGGCGCCGAGGTCGTGCTGCCCCTGCGACGCCGGGCCCTGCGTCAGCGCGCGCGTCAGCCGCGTCACCTCGAGGACGAGCTGGTCGTGGATCTTCTCGTGCACGACAATGCGCTCGAGACCGACACAGTTCTGGCCGCAGTTCTGGAAGTTGCCGCGCATCACGACCGGGATGACCTGCTCGAGGTCGGCGTCATCGCAGATGATGGCAGGGTCCTTGCCGCCCAGCTCCAGCACCACCGGCGTCAGCGTCGCCGACGCGTTGCGCATGATGAGCTTGCCCACACCCGGCGACCCAATGAAGGTGAGCTTGTCGACCGACGACACGACCGCCTCGCCCGTCTCGGCAAACCCGGTTAGGAAGCTGACGAGGTCGGGCGAGTAGCCAAGCTGGCGCAGCCCGTCCTTCACGATGGACTCGTAGTACGCCGCGTAGTAGGACGAGTACTCTGAGACCTTCCCGATGAAGGCGTTGCCGGCGAAGAGGGCGGAGATCATGGGGCCGTAGATGTTGTGGAATGGGTAGTTCCACGACACGATGGCGCCAATCACGCCGAAGGGCACGTAGCGCACGCTGGCACGCTTGTGGATCGTCATGAGGCCGACATCGCGCACCTCCTCCGCGAGCACCTCCTCGCCGTGCGCCGCCGTCCAGCGCAGCTTCTCGAAGGTGGTGAGCAGCTCGCCGAGCGTGCCGTCCATCATAGTTTTGCCGCACTCAACGCAGGCCGTCTTGCAGATGAACTCCTGATGAGCAAGGATGTAGTCCATGAGGGCGAAGAGAAGCTTGCGGCGGGTCGAGAAGGGCGTCAGGGCCCAAATCTGCTGCGCCTTGCGCGCCTTCTCAACGGCCTCGCGCACCTCGGCCGGCGTGCACGCCTTCACCGTCCCGATCGGCGCATTGGTGCCCTTGTCGTAACACTGGATCTTGCCCTCGCCGGCGGAGCGGGGGTTGAGCGGCTCGGCGGCCGGTGCGGCCGTGAAGGTCACCTCCGGCAGCGGCACCTTGATCGCTGGGGCGGTGTAGCGGTCCACCGTCTGCGTCACACAGGCCCACAGCCACTGCAGCACGGCGAAGCCGCGCACGGCGAGGTCCACAAACGCGACCAAGCAGAACAGCATCTTTGCCCGTTAGCGTGTTGGTGTGTTTTGTGTGGGCGTGAGTGTCTTGTCTTGGCGGTGCCTTTCCTTTTTTTTTACCTGTTTCCCGTGGTTTAGGGTGCCCTTGCAGCGTTGCGGTGCTCGCGTCAGGAGTTGCGTGCGTGCGTGCGTGTGTGTCTGTGCCTGTGTTTGCTCTTCCGCCCACTGTGCTCACCCGCTGCGGCGTGTATTCACGTACAGCACGTATCACGGCTCAGGTGGAAAAAGAAAGAAGAAGGAAACGGCCAAGCGCGAGAGGGGCGTAGGGGTCGAGTGCTGACGGACCACACCTGCTGACTGAGCGTGAGGACGGCGCGCCGTGGGAGCTTGGGAGTGCAGCGGGGGGGGGGGCAAGGGCTGACGGGGAGAGGAGAAGCAAAGAAGAAGAAACAAGAGAGAGGTGTGAGAGAGAAGAGGGAAATAGAAAAAGGATGCTATGACGTCGTAAATACAGAGTAAGTGCGAGAGCTGATCTAGAGCGTCAGGTGCGCGAGGGGTGTAGAGAGAGAGAGGAAGAGGCAGAGACAAAAAGGCAGAGAGATGGAGGCACTTCAGTGTGGTGACATGTCGCGGTGTGGTCTAATGCCCTCTTCTCGGGATTGCGAAGCCTGCCGGCGGTACCTCCACCTGGCCCTGGCACCCCTGAAGACGGTGCGCTACAGAGGAGAACACAGCACGGGTGCATCCGCTCACCGCTACGCGCTGGCGGCGTTGCACTGATTTGACAGCGCGGCACCGGCACCTCGATGCTCGCGCGGCCCACTGCGATCAACCCCGTGCGTCGTATAGCGCCCTACTCTCCGTGCTTTCACTCCGGTGAAGACGGCGGCGCACCAAAAGAGTGAGCGCGCGATTAGCGTGCGGCCACGCCGTGCACGAAGGTCGAGTGCATTAGGGTTGGGCGGGTGGGGGTTCACTCTGCTCGATGAAATGTCGGGTCATCGCCTTGCGATTCCTGACGCGGTGCGGCAAGTGCGTGCGAGGCGAACGCGTCTGCCGCCTCCCCGCGGGAGGGTCGAGGACGGAGGTGAGACAAGGGCGGAGGAGGCGGGCGAGAGGAAGAGGGTCTACGGGACGTCACCAAACCAGCGTGGAGACCACTACAAGAGAAAGAAAAAAAAGACGCAACATAAGCGAACCAGCGATCAATGACGCCGACGGCAAATCCAAACGGCAGACAACACTAACACAGCCGACAGCCAACACGGTGACTGCGGCAGAAGCGGAAGAGGGCGCGGAGCTGGGAAGGTGAGGTGAGGGCAGGAGGAGGTAAGAGGGGGGGGGGGGAAGGTCGACACACACGCACACCTGCTGAGCCGAAGTACTCTGCTCGATTCGCAGAGCGCCACCTCGTCTTCCACTTTCCCCTTGACGTGCCGCCTACGAGTCGGATGTGAACCTCCGCCTCACTTTTTCTTCTGCTCCTTGCGGTAGTACTCCACCTCGTCCCATATGGCGCGGCGGAGCTGGTACTCGGAAATTTCGGCGTGCATGTCGAAGCCGAGGTCGAGCTCCGGCGGCGGTGGGTATGACTTGCAGTCCGGCCCGCCGACGCTGCTAAAGAAGGGATGCTGCAGCGCCTCCTGCGCCGTGATGCGCTTGTCCGGCTCGAAGGCGAGCATCTTCGTCACCAGCTCCAGCCCGTCCTTGGGCAGCTTCGACAGCAGCTGCGGCAGCGGCCGAGTGCCCTTGTACTTCTTGGCGATCTCGTTCATGTTGGCCAGGCCCGAGTTGCTGCTGCTGCGCTCGATGAAGTCGACCCCGGTGATGGGAATGCTGGAGAGCACAAACTGCAGCTGGTGGATGTAGTCGCGGCCGGCGAAGAGGGGGCGCTGCATGACGTACTCGGCCATGACGCAGCCAACGGCCCAGATGTCAATGGGGTAGCTGTACGGGCACATGAGCAACAGCTCCGGCGGCCGGTACCACCGCGTGACGACGTAGTCGGTTAAATCCAGCGGCTCGCGCAGATTATGCAGGCCCGCACGAGCCAGGCCGAAGTCGCACACAATCGCGTCCTCCGCATCCTTCTCGTCGCGGAGCAGGATGTTGCTCGGCTTGATGTCGCGGTGCACCATGCCCATGGAGTGCATGTCCGCCAAGCAGCGCAGCACGCGCACGCTGATGCGGCGCAGCATGTCAATGGACTCGCACTTGTTCTGCCGGATGATGGTGAAGAGGTCGACGTCGCACAGGTCGGTTACCATGTACAGGTCGCGAAACTCCGTGATGGCGTCGCGCGGCGGCAGCACGCGAATGAGGCGGAGGATGTTCCGGCATCCGCACTCGCGCAGCACGCGCAGAAGCAGGATTTCGCGCCAGATACGCCGGCCGTCGATGAGGTCCTCGAAGACGCGGCTCACACGCTTGATGGCCACCTCCTGAAACGTGCGGTCGTCCAGCGCGGCGCAAACGACGCCGTAGGCGCCGTGGCCAATGACGCTCGTCACGGTGTACGTGTCGTCGATGTCGAAGTTCTGCCCGCGGACGCGGTACACCTTGCGGCCCCGCTGTGTCGACACGAGCTGCACCGCATTCGTCGACGAGCTGAAGCTGCCGTTGGCAGCACCGTTCGTTGCCATTCCCACTTGTGTGCTTCTCGTTCACCCTCGCGCACTGCGCTCCGTGCAACTCGAGCAGTGCCGCGGTGCCGCAGACGCCCGTGTCACCTTAACGCCACAACCTTCGGGAGCGGATTGCGTGGGTGGGCGCTGGAGGACGCCTGCCTGGATCGAATGCGGGCTCAGAGAGGGAGACGGCCAAATGGGATGGAGGACGGCGCTTCTACCAGCGTCGGAGGCTCTGAAGACAACCCAACACCAAAAAAAAAGCAACAGAAAAAACGGGCAAAGGACAGTACAGATGTGCGGACACGTGACGGTAGATGGAGAAGGAGGGGAGGGGAGGGGAGGGGGAGGGGAGGGGGAGGTGGCGAGGGATGCAGCGCGGGGTTTGCGATGGCGTCCGAGAGAGAGATAACGTCAGGATGCGCGTGTGCTCCGTGTGAAGAACCTCTCCGAGTCACGTCGCAACAAGTGCGACACGATACCGATTGAAAGGAGCTGGGGGTGCGGTCAGAGGCGCACGTCCAGGTCTGCAGATGATGTACCCCACGCACGTCTACACACAGGACGAGAAAACGGAGGCGACACAGGGGGCAGAGTGCGGGGGTGCGCGTGTGAGCGGCTTCGAACACCACGGCGCTATCTCGGCCCGGACGGAGGAGAAGGAGGTGAACGAAACAAAAAAAGGGGAACAAAACCAAGCGGAGTGATGTGCGCCGTTGCGTGCTCGTGCGTGACTGTTGGTGTTTCTGCTCGACTCAGAGTGGAGGGAAAGGGGGGGGTGGAGGCGCAGGGGAGGAGACCGAGGTGCGGTGCAGAGGCCGTGATCACGGAGAGAGAGCGAGAGCGAGCGACAGGCCAAAGTACAGGCGCCAAACTGACAGAGGAAAAAACAAAATGGTGTGAACAACGACCAAAGCAAACGAGAAAACCAGACCACGCCGCCGCACGTTGGAAGGCCCAGCGGGACGAACGGATGCGACGAGAGGGAGAAGGGTGGTCAGAAGGGAACGGGAGAGAGTAGTGTGCACACACACACACACATGCGAGGGGGGGGGGGAGGGAGCGAGATGCACACGACCACGCGCACACGCGCACCGGCACAAGAGGGTGCAAGAGTGGGGAGATTGAAGTGCGAGAGGAGGGGGAGGTGGAAGTGGCGCCAGCTAGAAGGAATGCGGGTCGATGCTAGCCAGGGGACACCAAGGGTGGGAAAGGCTGGCTCGGCACGTGAAACGAGGGAGAAGAGAGGAGGGGGGAGAAGTGAAAATAATGGAAAATGACAGTTGGGCTACGCGGCTCGGGGGCGCACTAGCCTGAGCGTGTACATGCAAGGCGAGCTAAACGATGATGCGACAACGTCGTGGGTGGGAGGAAGAGGAGGGGGGAGCGGGGGGGGGGCACGGGCCTCGCACAGCAGCGACACGGCACGCGGCAGAGGGACTACAACGGTGCGGCAGCGCAGTCGCGAACACGGACGTCGCCTACCTCCTGCTCAAGCCAGCTCGACGGACAGAGAGAGCGGGCGAGAAAGCGCGCACACCCCAATCACGTACCCTTGTGTTCTGGTCAGCGGGGCGAAAGGTAGAGTAGAGCTACGGGGGAAGAGAAAGAGTGGAATCGCAGGGTAGCCACGGGAGGTGGGAGGTGAGGATTCAGTGAGGAACAAGGGTGCTGCTCTGTAGCAGCGTCGCCTCGTTGGTGCTAAACGTGTGCTTCGCGGAGCCGATCACTTGCAAGCCCCCGAGGCAACGTGAGGGGCCGAGGGGGGTGGGGTAGAGAGAGGAGGAGGGGGGGCACATCGAGGTGCGCATGTGGCTCCGCGCAGGGGACACAGAGTCGCCGCTGCACCAGCCGTCTCGACGGATCCGCACTCCTCGCAGACGATGCGGTGCTGCACGTCCTGCTCGCCCTGAGCCACAGCAGGTAGGTTTCCGTGCTGCTTCAAGGGCAGCCGGCTGCCGGAGAAGAGCACCTCGCACACACACACACACACAAGTACAAAATTTGTTTGTTCTTCTCTACGTCGCAACTGAACTTGGCCCTTGCAGTGACCAAGAACACAAACACAGAAACAAGTCACCGCTCTTGGTGAGGGAGGAAGGAAGGGAGGGGAGGGGGGGCGTAAGAGCGCAGCCGCAGAAAGGTGCGGTGCCCCTGCTCAAGTGCGCACCGCGACCCACCAGTCTCTCACCCATCTAGTGGCGTGCCAGCTACATGGTGAGAGAGAGAGAGCAGGAGCGAGGTTGGGCACAGAGAAGAAGGAGCGATAGTGGTACAGACACGAGCGGACGGCAAAGCGACCACCTCGCCTGGGGGAGTCTACTGTGGAAGTGCACAGAGGAGGTGTGTGTGTGTGTGTGTGTGTGTGTGGAAGCGGGAAGCACCGGCAGCGGAAGAGTAGAGAAGAGAGAAGCCAAGGGCTTTGCCGCGCTCGCCGCCTTTTGTTCAACCGCGCGACGCCCCATCGTCGTCCGCTCGTGCGCATTGTCTCGGCTAAGCTGCTTCAGCGCTTGGGGCTCATCATGCCGCCACTCTCTGCCTTGGTACCCCCTGCAGTCGGGCGCGGCGGTGCCGGGGTGCCGCGCTCCTCCCGACCCCGCGATGCCGACGAGGCGCTCGCGGCGTCCGACGTGGCGCGGCTGTCAATTCCACAAGCGGCCTCCGTGACGGAGCGGGTGCGACTGCGCTGTAGCGAGCGGGACTCGAGCGAGAGGTGGCGCACCCGTTCGAGCACCTCGTGCATCTCCTGCTCCTGCGCGGCCTTCGACTCGGCAAGGGCCTGCTGGGCAGCGGCGATGGTGTGCGACTGCAGCTGCAGCGTCGCCTCCATCGCCGACTTCTCCTGCGCGAGCTGCGCCACCTCGGTCGAGGCCTGCCGCAGCCGCTGCTGCCACGCCTTCTCCTTCCGCTGGAACTCCGCTACAAGCGCGGTGTTCTCCTGCTGCAGCAGCGACTGCTCCCACGTCGGCGACGCGACAATGCCGCTGCTCGTGACGCTGGGCGGGGCGCCGGAGGGCGGCAGGCGGAGGGAGGGGCGGGGAGATGTGACGGCGCCGTTGGGTTCCGTTGTGGCGGCTGGCGGCACGGCGGTGAGAGACTGCCGCAGCTCAAGCAAGCGAACCTTTTCCTCGGCGAACTGCTGCGCCTTGAGCGCCTCCTGCAGAGCCTTCTGCAGGTGTGCCACGGCAGGAGAGTGCGACGGCTGCTGCAGCAGCTGCTGCGGCGGGTTGTGCCCAGTGTGGTGGTCGCTCCTCGCCAACCCTAAGCCGCCGTCCCCATCCTCGCCGTCGCGACGCTGCGCGCGTTCAAGCTCGTCACGGAGCGACATCATCTCTGCCCTGTGCACGCGGCGCTGCTCCGCGAGGGCCTCTTCCGCCACGCGCTGCGCCGCCTGCGCCTCGCCCAGTGCCCTACGCATCGACTCCACATCAGCACCGTCTTCGCCGCCCGCCGACACCCGCTCTCGTACGCGCCACAGCTTGTGCTGCTGCTGCAGTGCGAGCTCCTGCCCCACGGCGGCGAGCAGAACGTCGTACTCGGCGTCGCTGCGAGCCAGCGCCTCCAGCGTGCTGCTCATCACCAGCGTGTCGCCGCCATCCTCGGCCTGCTGTTGTTGACGCTGCTGCGCGTGCTGCACGTCGGCTGGCAGCGGCGTCCCAAACGCGCAGAGGGTCTGCCGCACCTGCTGCAGCTCCGCTGTCGTCGCGAGCACCTCCGCGGCTGACATGCTCGCGTCCACGTAGAGAAACACGTGCCGGCGGGAGGCGAGCAGCAGCGCGGCCATGTGTGCAGTCGATAGGTGCGTCCCCACGAGGACGGCGCAGGTTTTGTTTGCCGGGTACTTGAAGATGGCGAGCGAGATGACGCGAAGCGCGCGCAGCACCTCATCCACCGTATCTGCCGTGTCACTCGCTCGCAGCGTCTCGCAGGCCACGGCGCCGTCGTCGTAGGCGAAGAGGAGGCACTCCTCGTACTGCAGCGCCGCCGCCACCCCGTTCGTGCCCGAGCTCTCGCGCCGACTCGTCTGCGCCGTGACGACGGGCCGGAGGGCGACTTGCCGCTCGTACAGCGCGGAGCGGTGGTGAGCTTGGTCGCGGATGACGTACTGCACGACGGCGTCGCCGAGCCGGCCGTGGTGCACCTGCGCCCCGAGGAGGAAGAACATGGAGTAGGCGTACGCCGGGGCGGCCGCCATGGAGGACACCATCGCGGTTGCCACGCGGCTCGGTAGGGCTCGATCAACCACCTCGTCGACCGCGACCCGGTCGCCGTTGAGCGACAGCGTCTGCGCATCGGTCACGCGCAGCGGCACGTTGTCAGCCGTGCGGACGCCGTTGAGGCAGAGCGACGTGAGGAAGCGGTCCATCGCCGTGACGCGCGGAGCCTATCGCGGGGGGCTTCTTCACCGTGTGGTGTGGACACGGGTACGGCAGGGCGTGGGCGGGTGGGGGTGGCCGGCGAGGAACAACACGCGCAGGCGAAGGGGAGGGGAGGGGGGGGTGAAGGATGGGGTTATGTTGAAGGAGACAGCGGCAGACCAGGGCGAAGCACCTTGCTGATACGCATCAGGCGAGAAAGCGAGGAGAGGACAGGCGAGTGTTCGCCGGAGGATGCGAGAAGGGACGCCCGCGGGTTGGCGCAGACGAGCTGCCTCGGCGCCGCCTCTGACAGCTCTCAGGGGCGTGAGCCCTTGCACATGCGGAACGAATCCCTGCCGCGCCTCTTACACCCACGCACACACGCACACCCACGCACACGCGCAGGTCTTGAACTCACGTGCCGTCCTCATTCCGGTTTGTTCTCTGTCTCCGTGGTGCCGGCAGTTTCCTCTTCTCGTTTTGCGCTTGTGTGACCCGGGGAAGGGGGCGCACACGTTTCCAGTGGCGCGTCAGGGATCGGGCCGTGCGTGCAGCACCGGCCAGTTCGATACAGCGGAGGGGGGGGGGAGGCACAGCGAGGCAGCGAGGCGCGGTGTGTCTGGCAGTGCGAGCGCGTGACGTGAGCGGTAAGCTGCACCACAGCCTGCGGAGAGACGCAGGGGGGGGGGGAACAAACCAAGACAAAGGGGAGCTAGGGGGTGATGGAATATCGTAGCAGATGACCACGCCAACGGCGTGGGGCCAGCGAGCTGTGCATGGCAACACTGTCACCAACTCCCAGCGAATCGCTCGTCAAAGGCGACTACGCGAGGGACACATGAGTGAGAGAGAGAGGGAAGCGTCGCTAACAGAGAGGCGCCTCAAAGACCAGATCCAGCGGGGGAGGCCCGAGGAGGGCGATCCAGCCTGCCGCTAGCGCGGTGCGGCGCGCCGACGCGCGGAATTCGGGCTGCTGGAGCCCCTCTAGCGCGCTGGCGCCGAGCCAGCCAAGGATGCGGTCAGGGAACAGGTCGGGGTTCTCCTTGACGGAGTCGACGAGGTTTTCGACGACACCGATCAGCTCGTCCTTCACCCACGCATCCTGTATGACGTCGCGGACGACGAAGGTGCGCAGTGCCGCACGCGACGGCGTGTCGTCTGTGAGCTCGTGCTTGAAAAACTCCTTCAGGTGGGCTACCACGACGGGGTGCGTCAGCAGCTGCAGGCCGAACGTGCAAAGCTGCGCGACAACCTCGGGGTCGTGGATCGACTTGTCCACCACCTCAGCTGAGAGCGCGATGGCGGCGAGCTGCACAACCTTTTCGTTTCGCTGTGGGTGCGGACGGAAGTACGTCTTGTACACATACGTGCCGCCGAGGCCGGCACCCGAGACGCCGATGACCGCAAGACTCCAGCGCACGAGTGATGTGGCAGTCAACGGCATGGGCTTCTAGAGGTGCGGACGGGGCCCGCCGCACGTGAGACTGAACAGGCGAGGAGGGACGGAGGGTGATCATGAGAAGAGTTGCGGCGCTTGAAGGGCATTCGGTGCGAGGTGGAGACGGGGGCGATGCGTGGCGGAGACGAGTGGCGGCGACACTACTGCAGAGCTCGCGCGTGGGATGACCCCGCACGTGATAGGCGTCGCATTGCGCGTGCGGTGCTTGCAGTCGCGCCGGAGAAAGGGCGAGGAGCTTGAGGGCGTC